>CM067516.1:7160396-7335224 GCA_034509495.1 Acestrorhynchus altus | reverse complement strand
ACACACACACACACACACACACACACACACATTAGACAGACTTAATAAACCAAACATTAGCCATACATACACAGCAAACACACACAAATCTCTATCTCTCTCAGTCTTAGTCCTATGCACACTGTTCACTCTGTACTCACCACTTGTGTTGAGGATGTGTTCCGAGGGAAGTGGTGCATTCTGGGAGAAGCTAAATAATGTTGGTAGGGCTGTGGGATCTGCTGTAGTGGATACTGATGAGATAAACCAGCATCTACACTCAGGTCCCTGAACACACACACGTTACAAAAAGGTCTGAATGTTGATCGACATTTTATTTATTTACACTCAAAATTACTTAACTTTCATCTCAGTTTAACAGTTATTGAATAATTTATTGTGGATATGGAATCATTTGCAGTAGATACTGAGTAATTCATAGTGGATACTGAATAATACACAGTAGATACTGAATAATTCACAGTAGATTCTGAATAATTCATATTAGATATTAACTCACCAGTCTGTGCCCTCTGCCAGGTATCTGGGCTGCTGTGTGATTGGCTGTGGGACGTGGAGGGGTGGGGAATAATCGTATCCGGGGCGTAACCGGTGCGTGTTCAGAGGGACACGCTCTTGCGTGCGTCTGACAAAAAAGAAGGCAGATTCTGTTTACACTAATTGTATATGATAACATTGTTTTTATATAATAAAATCATGTTGTTTACATGAAGTGTATATAACCTCATGGTGCTTAAACTAAGGGTATATAATAACATTGTATTGTTTATTTCAAGTGTATATGACATGTTGTTTACACTAAGTGTATTATAAAATTGTGCTGTTTACACTACGTGTATGTAAAATCATGTTTACTGTCAGTGTATACAATAGCATGCTAGCAATAGCATGTTTTTATAGTGTATATAATATAATGATTGCACTATGTATTCAGAACAACATGCTGTTTACATTCAGTATATATGGTAACATTATGTTGTTTACAGTGTACAGATTTGTGTGTCACTATATATTCAGATACCTGGTATTGCAATGAGTGTGTGTGTGTGTGTGTGTGTGTGTGTGTGTGTGTGTGTGTGTGTGTGTGTGTGTGTAAGCATCACTGCACTATAGTAGTATGTGTACATATATGGCTACACTGCAGCAGCTGGTGTTGCTTGAGTGCTCTGTGTGTGTGTGTGTGTGTGTGTGTGTGTGTGTGTGTGTGTGTGTGTGTGTGTACCAGCACTGCAGTAACTGCTGCTGTATTACGTATTGCTCTGTGTGTGTGTGTATGTATGTGTGTGTACCTGCACTGCAGTAACTGCTGCTGTATGAGGTATTGCTGTGTGTGTGTGTGTGTGTGTGTGTGTGTGTGTGTGTGTGTGTGTGTGTGTGTACCTGCGCTGCAGTAACTGCTGCTGTATGAGGTATTGCTGCTGTAAGGCCTGAGGTAGGAAAGTGGGCGGGACCTCTGGGTACTGGGGCGGAGGCAGAGGAGTGGGCGGGAACTCTGCAGGTAGGGGTGTTGCTGTGGCAGCCAGGTGGAAATGGCGGCAGGAGGTAGCATGGCTATGCTGGTGCCTGCTGAAATGTGCTCCTGCACACAACAACAACCAATCACATTAGAGCAGCTAATCTGAGGATTGCACAAATGCTCATATACATGATTAAAAATGAGAAGGTTATCTACGGACCACCTATGAAAACCTTAAACCCCAATATGTCATCAAATACAACCTGACATCTAATAGACTTACTCATAGTCCTGTAGCAGCTAATAGGATTACTGATAGCCAGGCCCAAACTCATTTGTACCCAAGACATGAAGTTATACATAATCAATGCATATAGACAGATCTGGACCTTCCACTGGTCAGCGGTCACTGGTCTCACAACAGAGAAGTGCGGTGGGTTAGTTCTGCATGATTATTAATGATTTTTTGTGAAATAGGGGCAATGGTGTACTGCGTTCGTAGATCAGAACTCTAACACTGAATGTATTGTAGCAATTTCACAATGAATCTGTTCCTCAAATTCTGTGAGGAAAAATAGTCCTATTCCAACAAACTTCTGCAAAATTCCTGAAAACATTAGGCAGCGGTACAGGTAGTGGTGATCCCATGGCTGCACACTGCCTAAGCTGTTAGCTAAATATTAAGAACTTTCTTCACGTGAAGCCAAACTTTGCTTCGTATTCTCCTGCTCTGTATATAAATGAACTCCTTTACCTTAAAAGGTGCAGCAGCTCGGGTTCCTTCTGACTGGCTGACCTAATAGGTGGCTGTGGCCGAAATGGCTCCCTAGTCACTCATTAGTTTTGGGCTATATAGGGACAGACTATTTAGTTTACTAAGTAGTGCACAGCAAGAGATGAATTCTGACACTTCATCATCAACACACGACGAAAGCATTATAATTAATATTAGTTTTTCTTACTTTTTTACTATAATTATAACCCTGCTGCTACGTTTGCTTGTTTTTTTCCTTGTAAGCACTGGTGATGTTGCTATGTTTATGTGGTGGAGTAATACTTGAAGAGACTTAATCAGATTGCCATTATTGTGCAATACTGGTGCTTTACTGTTGTATAATATATTTAACCATCTTGTGGTGAAAAAACCTGATTAGTGAACTTTATATTTTTATATTCATTACACTACTGGGATGTCCCACTAATATACCATTAAACAATGACAGTGATAACTGATAAAACTAAATTACAATTATAGAAGTTTTGATTTGTTTAAAGGGCTAAATGGTCCTACAATTGTACCAGCACTCTTGGGCACATGACACTTTTTGTCATTTTAAATAAAGAAATAATAAATAATGTCTCTGTGCCTAATTAAACATAAACAATTTTGATATATGTGCTATAAAAAAATCAGTCAGCAGTATCACTGCATTCGAACTTGGATGTTGGAATTTGGAGTTCCAAATAGGACATTTTGGCCGAAATGAAAGCACAGTTACCCCCAAGTTCAAAATCCAAGATAGCTGCTCTGCATTTAACATTAGTAAAAGCAGGACTATTCTACAGTTTGTTAGCACCTCCATTATATTTATTAGCACTTCTAACTATCTGCGTCTCATTAAATTATTTGTAGATGCACAAAATACTGCACAATGCATTGTAATAAACTGGTCTTGCTACCAAATACTAACCTGGGACAGTGCAAACACTGAAAACTCTGTTTAACTGGAACATGGTCAACTTGGGCGTGATGTCACTCCAAAATCCAACTTTCGAGGTAGATGGAATGCAGCATTGTTACCCATTTGGCAGAAATCACAGGCTGCAGGCAAAGTTCCTTTCTTATGACTCTTCCATTAATATTCTATAAGTGCAAGCAAGTCTGTATAGTTGAACAGTGCACCAGCACGTTTTACTCATCCAAACCTTCCTGCAGGTTCTTGGCAGCAATATAAGCATTTCGACAGACAATACGTATTATTGCTTAGATGTTATTTCATCTAGGGCATAATAGTCATTCATATTATTACTGTCTTATATAATGATAATATATTAGCGTACTAAGCGTACAATTACACTTTTTAAAAGAGCAATTAACTTTTTATAATAAAAATATTCAAACACTGGAATTGTAATTTCTGTAACTGTAATCTCTGGACTAAGAAAAACATAATAGGTGATATCAAAGTCAGAACAAAAAAATGATTGAGGTCATGCCCTCAACAATTATCATGACGGGCCTAAGTGTTGATTTGCCTTTTTTGTCGGCATATGAGTCACTGTTTCTTCATAACATATGTGTAGGGTCTGCTAGTTAAAATATTTGTCATTCTTTTTATAGACTTCTTGTGTATCTTTACTCTGTTATTTCCGATTTGACTGACGTTCAGAGTGATTTACTTTTCGACACATTGCTCTCTCATGAAAAAGCATTCTCACCATGGCTAAAGTAGACATGCATGTCCTCTACCTGATTTAAGTAAAGGTAATGGAGAGAATGTACTGTGTTACTGCCCACAGTTTCTTAGAATTTTGTAAACAGTAGTGGGGGACATTGTACACAGACCAGAATGTATTAGGGGTATTTTCAAAAACAGGTGGCCAGAGTTGAGACCTGTCCAATAGCAATGTCCTTCAGAACTATTGTGTCTTTAACTACTTTTTAGATGTTTCCAAATATCGGAACCTGTACTGGACCTCAGTGACCTGGTCTGTTTGATGGTGAATGTGTTGGACCTAACAGGAGGTCAACAGTGTGAATGAGATTAGACCATGTGTTGATTCAACTAGAGAGTGTTACACATACAAGGGATCTATGGCAGATGGTGGGGTGGGGAGGAGCACAGAAGGAGGGGTTGTTAAAGGAGAGATTGTGGGGGTGCAGCAGGTGAAGTGGGGGAGAGAGAAAATAGATAAGTGTGAGGAGGGTGAGGGCAGTGGTTTTGCAGCTGTTGCTTTAAAGTTACTTATCAGCACTTCTGCTGTCCAGGCCAGTATCTTAAATGTAGTGCTACTGAACATAGAACAGGCCTCCCAATGGGTTTTCGTTTGTGAATAAAGCAACAGCCACAAATTGGCCTTGCCTTTAGGATGACCTTATTCCCATTTAGGACCATTTTTAGCGTTTTAGTGTTTAGTGGTCTTGCCTCTCCCCACCTTTGCTGAATAACTGCTACCACATCATTCGGGTCATTAAACAGCAATCTGTTGGTCATCTCACCAATACAGCTGAAACAGGGGAAGGGGAGGTCAGCTTTCAGTTACTATGGCAACCAGGGTTTAGGATTATCTACCTGAAAAACCTGAGGGTGACCTACACTCCCAGTACTTTTAAAAGACCCAGTACAGACTACATGTAAATCAAAACGAACCAAAAGTGATTTTTTACAGATACTGGCTTTTATTTTTCAGTTAATATTTATTGTGTTTCAATCAATGTTTCCTGAATTTCCTTGAGATTTATTCCCTGTTTTATAAGGAACAGGCTCTCTGACAGATACAATCAGTGAACATGAACCTATTTGGTACCTAACTTGTGTTTTTTTTAGTTAACAGTGGAAGATGCTAAACACATATCAGTAGTAGTAATAGTAATGAACGATTGGTGTGGTTGAGAACACCATAAACGTAGTCCATAAACTACGGAGCTTGGAAGGGGTTAAAAATATTAATTTGCAATTTGTGCTCATGTTTCTCTAATTCACATTTTTTCAGTTCATGCTCAGATTTCCTTTCATTTAAAGACATGGTTTTGTCATACATGCTCACATTTTAACACACACACACACACACACACACTATATATATATATATATATATATGTGTGTGTGTGTGTGTGTGCAGTAAAGCATATATAGAGAAAATGTTTGTTTTGTATGTTTGTTTTGAGATATTTATTTGAATACACATTTTGGCATTTTGGCAAGTTAATTGACAAATTTCATAAATAAGCTTTAATAGAGGACCACCACAGAGCAGGTATTATGTGGGTGGTGGGTCATTCTCAGCACTGCAGTGACACTGACATGGTGGTGGTGTGTTAATGTGTGTTGTGCTGGTGCAACTGGATTAGACACAGCAGTGCTGCTGGAGTGTTTAAGCCCCTCAGTGTCACTCCTGGACTAAGAACAGTCCACTAACCAGAAAAATCCAAACCAACAGCGTCCTGTGAACACCGATGAAGAACTAGAAGATGACCAACACAAACTGTGCAGAAACAGATGATGTGACCGCAGTGCTGAGAATGACCCACCACATAATAGCTGCTCTTTGGTGGTCCTGTGGGGTCCTGCCGGTTGAAGATGAGGGTGAAAGGAGGAGAATAAAGTCTGCAGAGAAACAGATGGACTGCAGTCTGTAATGAGAGTGCTCCTGTATGGTCAGTAGAAGTGATACATTGGTAGAAACAAGGACATAATGTAATGGTTGATCAGTGTACACCGAGACCACAAAGTCTAATGATCAATATTTATTTGTTTAATTTATTTATGTGACTATTAATTTTGAAAACAAGGTTTTTATTGTGAAAGAAATTTATTTCTGAATTTTTCAAAGTCAGTTTGAGATGATGAGGTTTAAAGATTATTGACTTCACTAACTTCAAAAGTAAATGGATTGATATTAAAAGTAAGCTTTGTAGTATTTAAGAATTTTATTTCTGTTGTATTTTACTGTTTGTTTGACATGATGACCATTTGAGAAAATTAACAGGTGGAAGAGTGTGTGTGTGTGTGTGTGTGTGTGTGTGTGTGTGTGTGTGTGTGTGTGTGTGTGTGTGTGTGTGTGAGTGAGAGAGAATTTTGAAGCCTTAACTATGCTATCAAACAAACATGAAATAATAATGTATTTGCAATTTATAGCAATAGCTTTTTTTTTAGTTTACATAGCTTTTCATAATAATCTGGCGTATGTTGATGGAGATGAGTTTGGTGAAATGAAGTAAATAACGTAGTGTGATGCAGTTTGGATACAAACCGTAATGCTCCCCAGTCCATAATGGAAAGCTGCAGAAACAGCTGGATCTCTATATATCGATCTATTCAGATAACACCAGTTTTACAAGAGTTTTTCAGCCTGGATGAATGATTCAGTGTCTGCAATAAATGATTCTACGTTTATTCTGAATTATTCAGTATTTTCTATAATTCTTTATTATCTACTCTGAATTATTTAGTATTTAGTATGAGTTATTCAGGATTCACCATAAATGATTCAGTATCTACTATGAATTATTCAGGATTTACCATAAATGATTCAGTATCTACTGTGAATTATTCAGGATTTACCATAAATGATTCAGTATCTACTATGAATTTATTCAGGATTCACCATAAATGATTCAGTATCTACTATGAATTTATTCACTAAACCATAATGCTACCCAGTCCATAATGGAAAGTTTCAAAAACAGTTTAACCCCACCTACTCACACTGTTATGTCAAGTTATGAGTTATGAATCAGCCTGGATGAATTATTGAATATCCACTAATAACTATAAAAAAATACTTAAAAAACAACCATTTCAGACACAGATGTACAAATGCACAGCTTGTCTAGACCCTGTAGCGAAGTACTGCCAATAGAAAAGGAGTCTCTGGAGGAGATTAGCACCATGCCTAATACCACTCATGGGCTAAAGGGGTATAAAGCCCCCAGTATTGAGCTGTGGAACTGTGTTCTCTGGAATGATTGTGCTCCATCCAATACTTTTGTGATGAGCTGGGAAGTTGCAGTTGAGGTGGGGTGGTGATTATCCAAACTTTACTGTTATCTCTGTCTAATGCCTGTTTCCGAGTCCTGTTTCAGGTGAAGGATATTGTACCGGTTATATTCCCTCCTCCACCACACCATCCCAACCAGTGGGTGGAAGGTCTGTCCACCCAGGAACTAGAATACTTACTACAGCACTAATACAGGAACCAGGACAGAATCTGTTCAGCATGATAATGTAATTGATCGCCACTACAGTCCTGCATGTGTATTCCTGGTAGAATGCGCTGTACACACACATTCATTTCTCCTGTTCACAGGTTTGGATGAATTTCATAGTATTTCTGCAACTACAGGCACTTTTAGGTCCTGGCAGTGGGAGGAATGGTAAATGTAAATGCAATTTATGAAGCGTGTTTTGGGTCAAAATATCTGACTGGTTCATATCATACAGTATGCATATTCCATCTTCAAATGCATGAAAAGGGTTTTCTTATTGAACAATTAATTAACATTTAATATAATCTGACCGTGTGTGTATGTGTATTAATATCTTTTTTATGAAACATATTAAAATATAAATGCTGTTCTTTCTAATAAAAAAAAACATCCACAGGTTTACATTCACGTGCAAAGATTAGGACACCCCATGAACACATGAAACTGAAGAAATGTCTTTAAAAATCATTTATAAAACATTATTATTATGATTAAAAATGCATTTTTGGTGAGGAAAAAGTTAAGACACCCGATGCCCTAATAGTTGGTATTGACTGAAATAAAGTCAATAAGATGTTTCCTATAACGGTCCACCAGTCTCTGACACTGCTTGGCAGAAATATTTTCCCCACTCCTCCATGTGGAATTCTGTCTTTGTACAGATGGTCTTATACTTTCTTCAAGCCCCCTCTGATACAAGACTTCATAGTGGTTTCTATGGTGAAGAGATCTCCAGACCCTGCTGCAGCAAAGCAGCCCCAAACCATGACACTTCCACCCCCATGCTGCACAGTTGGTATGAGGTTCTTATTCTCAAATGCTGTGTTTGGTTTCCGCCAAACATGTCTTCTGTGACTGCGCCCAAATATTTCAGTTTTGGATTCATCTCTCAGTATATTTTTTCCCTCTTATCTGTTTGGAATAATGTATTTAGGTGGATGAGATTATCTGCAGAACTACTTTGGCCTCATGTGAATCGAAACTGAGAGCTACACTGAGTGACTTTTAGAGTGTTTTACCTCAGAAAAGCAGACACTGCTAATAACCAGTGAGCTAACATTCTGATTAGTATTATGAGACTCTTTATTGTTGGTCTCGTTAATATTTTAGTTTCATGTTAAAATCAAGAAGTAGTTTGTGTTAAACACCTCAATGGGTTCCTTTCAGCTACAGCTTTGAAGAGATGAGCATTTTACCTAGGGTGGCCTCTGCAGTGGTGAGAAAGACCCACCACCCAAATACTCTCATCATCAAAAACAGTTCCACCCAGGAATCAACCAACTGCAAGGCACCACTGCAACGAGGTTGTGTCATGGCGTCAGTCAGAATGGCATTGGGTCAACATCAGTGACAAGTACCACTTTTCTCTTAGTGTAAACGACCCACAAATCTTTGTCTGGAGGCACCGTGATCGGTGCCAAGATCAATGGTTTGTTGTCATATTTCCAGGACTGGTGTCAGTGGTTACAATTTTGGATGATGCCAGATCACCTCTGGTCTTCATTACAGGTACTTTGACAGCCCAACATTACATTAATGGGGTCCTGCAACCAGTGGTCCGGGCTTTTTTGAACACACACCCGGTGTGCTATTCCAACACTTGTCCACATACTGCTGCTGTCTCAAGAACTCTCCTTGAAGAGACAGATAATATACCATGGCCAGTCACATCACCATCTCCAGTTGAAAATGTGTGGGATGCAATTGGACTCTCTATCAACACTCCACCACTACCACACCATCTGCACAACTGAGTGAGAACATTCAAGCTGCATGGGAACTTCTACAACTGTATGTCAAGACGGCATGTTGCGTTAAACCTGACACCATACTGAGAGACACAACTTCTGTGCGTGTAGATCAATAAATATTGATCATCTATAAATTTATAATTTATTGTTCCTGAAAACCTTAATCTTTCTTCCCAATGGCACTGCAATCCAACACTTTGTTCAAAGTACAACTATTTTTTTGACAGAGAAGGTAATATCTGTCCTGACCATTAAAGAATAGGGTAAGAAGAGGTTACAGTATACAGAAGAACAGATCTGTAAAACAGTCTGTAATTATAGAACAGCTTAGAAAAAAGATGTTGTTATGTCTGATTTGTGAATATATACGTGTATATTATCCTGTACTGCATTATTGCCATACCACCACCCTGTTTAACATTTCCTCACTTTCCAAATTTAATTGATCAAATTACCCCAATTCATGACCTATGTGTGAAAGAAGACTAATGCAGCCCTCCACGGCTTCTCTTTTCAAGGCTTTTTATTTCACCTGCATACACCACGGCAACATAAGGCACAGCTATGATGTTATAGCCATAATAACAGGTCTGAAGATCAGATCCCGTACCTGACTACAGGAATATTAAGCACTGACATAAAATCATTCTAAATGGTCTCATATAAAGCTGAGCTATTGATTTCAGTGTTATATGTAATGTGGTTAATTGTAAATCAGTGGTAAAACAACATCAGCCTTCTTTTACTTCTTACTACTTTGCTCAATAATGCTCTGCATGTTCCTCTCCAACATGGACATACTTAAAAAGCAACATCAACAGCATTTTAGCCCAGCCTCCATTCTATTCCCTTGGGGTTCTGGAGGAACAGCTGCGGTGTTAGTATACTGGCTACTGGTCTCATCCAAAAACACTATTGTAGTGTTAGCATGCTGGCTACTGGCCTTGTCCAACAATGCTATTGCAGCTTCGCTGCATTGAAAGGATACCTGTTATGGATGCCATGCAACAACACTATGGTAACATTAGCATGCTGGCTACAAGCCCTGTTCAAAATTGCTACCTCAGCATTAGCAAACAGGCTATGTTCTTCATCCAACATCGCTACTACAGCATTAAAAAGCTGGCTATGGACCACATCCAACCTCGCTACTGCAGTATTAAAAATCTGGCTATGAACCTCATCCAACCTTGCTACTGCAGCATTAACAGGCTGGCTATGGACCTCATCCAACATTGCAACTGCAGCATTAAAAAGCTGGCTATGGACCTCATCCAACATCGCTACTGCAGCATTAACAGACTAGCTATTTATCTCATCCAACCTCGCTAATGCAGCATTAACAGGCTAGCTATTTATCTCATCCAACCTCGCTAATGCAGCATTAACAGGCTGGCTATTGACCTCATCCAACCTCGCTAATGCAGCATTAACAGGCTGGCTATTGACCTCATCCAACCTCGCTACTGCAGCATTAACAGGCTAGCTATTTATCTCATACAACCTCGCTAATGCAGCATTAACAGGCTGACTATGGACCTCATCCAACATCGCTAATGCAGCATTAACAGGCTAGCTATTTATCTCATTCAACCTCGCTAATGCAGCATTAACAGGCTGGCTATGGACCTCATCCAACATCGCTACTGCAGCATTAAAAAGCTGGCTATGGACCTCATCCAACATCGCTACTGCAGCATTAAAAAGCTGGCTATGGACGTCATCCAAAATTGCTACTGCAGCATTAACACGCTGGCTATGGACCTCATCCAACCTCGCTACTGCAGCAATAAAAGGTGGCTATGGACCTCATCCAACCTCGCTACTGCAGCATTAACAGGCTGGCTATGGACCTCATCCAACATCGCTACTGCAGCATTAACACGCTGGCTATGGACCTCATCCAACATCGTTTCTGAAGCATTAACAGGCTAGCTATTTATCTCATCGAACCTCGCTAATGCAGCATTAACAGGCTGGCTATGGACCTCATCCAACCTCGCTACTGCAGCATTAACAAGCTGGCTATGGACCTCATCCAACATCGCTACAGCAGCATTAACAGGCTGGCTATGGACCTCATCCAACATCGCTACTGCAGCATTAACAGGCTGGCTATGGACCTCATCCAACATCACTACTGCAGCATTAACACGCTGGCTATGGACCTCATCCAACCTCGTTACTGCAGCATTAACAGGCTAGTTATTTATCTCATCCAACCTCACTAATGCAGCATTAACAGGCTGCCTATGGACCTCATCCAACATCGCTACTGCAGCATTGAAAAACCGGCCATGGGCTTTGTACAACTTCACTACCAAGACATTACGTTTTTCTAACTTGGAGTCCTGTCCACGCTGACATTACTTCATTGTAATTAAAGCTGTTATCCTAAGATGTTTTTGAGATTCCATGGCAAGCAGACATAACTTATGCATAAAGTCAAACGCCATCAACATTTTTCAGTCATTTTACTGCTGTTGATCTTTAAAGAAAATACATTTCAGGACAGATATAAACCAGTCAACAGTGCAGAATTGCTTTTCAGTAGGGGAGCTTCTAAAGGCATTACATTCATCACACATCCCATATTTCTGATGTGGTTTCTCTGTATCACTCTGAATGACTTTCTCTGAAGCTTAAAGGAGGAAACCTATAAACCCGTGCTTGTAGAGAGAGAAAGAAAAAAGAAGAAAAGAAAGAAAGACAGGTGCAGATGGAGATGTGTTTGGACTGAGCGAAAGTGACAGCTCGCCTCTGCGTGCTAGCGGCTATGATTCCCAGAGGCACAAAGGTGAAAAGTTCCCATGATTCAGCCTGGTAAGTGGGAGAAGCTGAGAAATGAGCCTGAGGGGAGGGGCCAAAGAGGCCAAAACAGTGGAAAGGGGGTGGGGCTTGGAGGGAGGACACATGGAAATCAGCAGAGAACACACTGAAGGTTAAGGGAAAAACTACAGTCTTTATTGGAAAATATTAGTATGAGTGGAACTGTGTGATAATAATAATAATAATAATAATAATAATAATAATAATACCATGCAAATAAAGAGCAGCGGCAAGGCCTGACCATGCTCCGTAAGGTTAACAACAGAAGCAGCATCCAATGGGTAGATGTGTATGCTACAGCACGTGTAAGTACAGCAGGACATCTCTACACAAAGATACATTGGAGTTTGCTGTTTAAATGTCAAAAACACAAAAGATTTTTTTTTATATAAATAAATAAACAAACAGACATGATCATGCATTAGAGAGCCTAATACAAGAACAGAAGGCAAAGAACCACAACCAAAGAAATAAAGACATTTTGAAATACTAGGAGGATTTCTACAGCAGTGCAATTCTAGTGATTCCTGTGATGTGGATCTCGCTCGCGGCTTGTTAAACTTTGAATACCATTAGCAATTGAAGAGTAAAGCCAAATTAATTTGTTGGGGCCAGTTACAGTGACTATGGTACAGTGTGCCGTTGTGTGTTTATTCCAGTTTAGAGGAAATTTGAAGAATATTTTTAACATGTAAGATTGTAGATTTGGATCCAGCCAAGTCTACCCTAAAGCACGAACTGAAGCTGGTGATCTGGTGTGGACTGTTATACACATATCATGGGATGTCAGTATGAAACTTTACCTCAGGGGCTTGGAACTGCCGACACCAGCATAGGTTGTGAGTGAAGTTGAACACTGGCCAGCATGCTAATGGCAAGGTGGTGTGAGTTCAAGTAAGGCATACTAGTGGGTGTCAGATGGATGGGACATCCAACTTTGGAATTTCTGAAGTTTTACTGATATTTAATATTTCTTGAATGTGTCGTGTGTGGCATAGTACGTCATGTACATCTTAGAAGGCATTACCACCCAGTGTGTTGTCCACCGTGGGTGGTAATGCATTTTATGACATGACTGGCAGCATCTAACTACAATTGTCTGGGCAAACAGACAAGCAACTCTTGCAGAAATCATTCACACTCAAAGCAGGAGCTCCACATGCAAATCTCAGTGCAGCTCATTGCAGCGTTCTTCAGCGTCCAAAGGATACGGGAGCTGAAAACCTGGTCCAACTAAACAAGTCATTCACCAGTGACACTATGTTTTACTGCCTCAAGTGAACTCCCATAACTGACACTGCAATGAGCACATTGGCCTGTGTTCAACCTCACTTACAAGAGAAACCTCACAACTTCTACAGGGGAGGGCATTCCACGTTTTAATCAAACAACACCGTATTCAATGAGGAAAGATGTTTACTTCAAATTCTTCAATTAAAAATACTTATTTGAAGGCTTAGTAGATGTTTCTTAAAGAAACATCATGACAAATTGTATACTGAAAATGCCAATACCGGGATCAAAAAAGCAAATGTGCTATTGTACACAAAACTGTTTGTTTACAAACATAATTCAGCTTAGAGATTAAGGTTAAGGCACTATGGTTACCAGTAAAGTAGATCTAAAGGTTAAATTAGCTTAAGGCATTGTTTTGGGACACAACAATTTCAGATCCCATCAGGTTCTGCAATTACCATCAACGGTCCTACATTGTGCTTTTTCCAATTGCAGTGAGAAAGAAAAGACCGGGTTCAGCAAAAACAGTGTTATTGATTTCTGCATCCCATCACTGACTGCAAGACTGGAATAAGGCCTTCTGTAACGAGGACCGACTCATCTGGATTGGCATCTAATAAGCTTCACTCGGGCACAGTGTACTGGCGCTCAAGATGCAGGTGACAGACAGGGCTCGGGCTTCGATTAAGCCCGGCTGGGATCAAGCCGAGAGACGGATGCATCCACTTCACAGAAATTTACAGCCAAAAAGATGTCAGTCTATTCACACTGAGGAGAAAAACAAAATAAAAACAAAAGCAAAAGAAATGGGACAATCACAATGACAATCTGTAAAAGCCTAAACGCTACAATGGGTCGGTTATTTCTTTAAAAAACAAAAGCAAACAAAAAACAGAAGTAAAGACCACCGATGACAGTTTTAAAACAGAGACAGAGGCTTCTTTGACGGGAAAAGAAGAGGAAATAAAGATGTGTTATTCTGCAGTCTCACACAGAAGGATACTGGATGAGTGGGGACGTTATTTTGAGAGGGGTTTGGTGGTGGTGTTTGTTTTGTTTTTTTTTTTTTGTTTTTTTTTGTTTAAATGCCAATGTCGTCTTCGGATGGAAAGAGGGGATGAGGTAGAGGGACAGGCAGAGAGGCTTTAGCACAATGGAAGGGGGAGAGAGGTCTGAGAAATGCGGGATGTAGAGGCAGCCTCCAGACTATGGAACAAGGAGAAAAAAAGAAGAAACAGAAAGACAAGCACAATGAAATCACCGGCTGCGGCATGACCTTCACATAATATCATTATTATTACACAATCAGCACAGATCCTGCTTTTCTGAACCCGGTCCCTCTGACATGAAGACTGTGGTGGAGGTTCTATCACTCTACATAGCTGTCTCTGCACCACACACGGGTGAGGACGTTCTGGAGGCTAAAAGCGTCCCCTGTCCCACCTGACGAGGCTCAAACGCTTCATGACTGACTCATATCAGCGCGTGGGGGGGGGGGGGGTCTCTCAGCGCAGCCAGGCGTCTAATAACGCAGACAGCGAGGAGAACGAGCGGCCTGGAGGGACCTAAATCCGCAGGCTGCGCTCCTGGGACACAAAGGACGCGGCTCACAGTGAGGACCGGTGTCTTCGCTCCTGTCTGAGGCGATTAAAGGTCGAATTTGGATAAGACGCCAATTAGAATGCGCTTAAAGACTCGCTCAACCTCCATCGGCGTGTGCGAACACGCGTCCCGTTCCCCTAACGTGGTACTCAGCTCAGAAAAGCTCCGCGAGGAAGCAAAACAAAACAACACAGCAACGTCCTGCGCTGGGAAGCGTTAGCCTGCGTGCTAACGTCGACGTCGGCCCCTCCCCCTCCCCGCGCGCGCGCGCGCGCGCTCGCGTTAGTGGCGTTAGTGCGGTTAATAAACGAGGGGGAAACAATACAATCATAATGAGAACGATACCTCTGCTTCTTACTGAACCGAACACGGGAAGAACCAGATATCCGACATGAACTAACACCATCCTGGCTCCTTTGTCGGCGCTGCCCATGGACGCGTCGCCTCCGCGGAACCGTTAACAGCGCTGCGGCCGACCTGCCGCTGGAGCGCACAAAGCCAGGACCGGCCAATCACGGCAGCGCAGCAGAGGAGCGGGCCAATCAGCGACGCGCCTCGTCTTCGCCGCAGCGGCCCGGCGGACCAATGGCGGGGCGGCAGAGTCTTTTGTGAATTAGCTGTGGGAGGTGTGTTGTCACAGCGACCGGACGTGCTCGCGCACGCGCACAGGCCGGACAACAGACACGTCAATAAACACATAAACAAGGGGTAGGAATAAACGACAACACTGACAAACACAGGGGGTTAGAAAACAGCCTGTGTGACGGCGATGTTCATGTTGTGGAAAGACGACAGTGAGCAACATAGTGAAAAAAATTGTATATACGTGCGTGTGTTTGTGTGTGTGTGTGTGTGTGTATGTGTGAATGAATGTGTACGCGCGTGTGTATGTCCCATATCTGTGACTGGTAAAATGATTGTGCAGCAATAATTGCAATTAAACTGAACCTCTGTTTAATGTTTGCTTAAATAGTCCTGCAATAATTTTAGTCCATTTTTCCTGACACAACAGCTTCAACTCTTCAACTCAGCTTCAAAGCTGGTGGGTTTCCTCCCAGGACGTGCCCCTGCTTCAGGTCCTTCCACAGCATTTCTATTGTATTAAGGTCAGGACTTTGACTGGGTTGTTCCATAATATTAACTTCTTTGACCATTCCTTGGTAGAATGAATGCACACTCAGCTCATGGACAGATGACCAGACATATTTCTTTAGAATTTGCTGGTATAATCCAGAATTTGTTGTTCATCAATAATGACAATAAATTATGGCCTAGTTTCACAGGTCTGAGATGCAGTGTTTTCCTTTCTCCAAATGTAACACTTCTAATTTAAACAAAGGTATAGCTTGGTCTCATTAATCCACAAATTACTGTTCCAAAAGCTTTCTGACTTGTTCATGTGGTCTTCATCAAACAGCATCTTTCTCCTTGCAACCCTGCCATGCAAACCATTGATGTTCAGTGTTCTCCTGAGGGTGGACTCATGAATATTATCAAAGGCCAATGTGAGAAAGACCTTTGGCTGCTTAGAAGTTACCTTTGATTCCTTTGTGAGCTCACAGACTATCACACACCGTGCTCTTGTTGTATCTTTGATGGTGGAGCACTCCTGGGGAGGGTAATAACGGTCTTGAATCTCCTCCATTTGTACACAATCTATTTGACTGTGGATTAGTGGAGCCCAAACTCTTTAGAGATGGTTTCATAATCTTTTCCGGCCTGATGAGCATCCACATCTCTTCTTCTAAGCTCCTCAGAAATCTCCATTGTTTATGCCATGATACACTTCCACAAATGTGTTGCGAAGATCAGACTTTGATAGATCTCTCTTCTTGAAATAAAACAGGACACCCACTCACACCTGATTGTCTCCCATTGATTGGAAACACCCAACTCTAGTTTAAACCTAAAGGTTCATATACTTTTGCTAGCATATGTGACACTGGATCATTTTATAAATCATCAAGAAATAAATGATCAAGAGTGATATTTTTGTCTCATTTGTCCGATTTGCATATGTTTTAATGAACACAGGGATGTAAAACCACTACTTGTTTTTATTCTGAAAATAGTGTTTTACTGAGGAAATAAACACTTACTGCCCAGATAAGGAGATTCTAATGTCCATACAGTGCCCATATATAACAGCACTTGAAGATATTCAAGTTCATTCACATGTCCTTTTACGCAATGTTTACCTGGCCATATTTAAAAAATATACATGAGGTGACTGTACAGTATACTATAGGGGATCATAAACACCACAGAAAGTCACCAGAGATCTGATTGCTTCACTTATGTTTTAGTATGTGGTCATAATTAATGTCTGTATTGATTTCCATTTGGAATGTGACCCTAATATATATTTAATATGGGCTCAGTTGAAATGAAGTGACAGAAAGGGGCTTCACTGACCACAGTGAGCTCCATATGGCCGTATTCCCCCATCCCCCGCACGGGGAGACACACACCAGCACACACAGAGGCCTGAGCCATGATTATCTCTGCTCCTTCTGTTCCGTCTGCCAGACGCAACACATGGTGAAGACCCACCACCACCCCCACCCTTTCATAAACACACAGTTCATGACACTGTTTGAATCTTATATTAAAATGTGTGGACTCAGTTACATAACTGATATGATACCAGATCAATGACATAACTGAAATTATACTGCGTCAGTTACATAATTGAAATGATACCAAATCAATAACTGAAATGATATCATGTCAGTTTCATGACTGAAATGATACCAGATCAATTACATAATTGAAATGAAACCAGATGAATTCCACAACTGAAATAATGTATAACTGAAATGATACAGCTCCAATTGCAAAACTGAAATGATACCAAATCAGTTACATAACTTAAATGATACCAAATTAATTACATTACCAAAATTATACTGCATCAGTAACATAACTGAAATGACACCAATTTCCTGTTCTGATACTGGTTGTGAAATCTTGAATATGAGCCATTTTTAGCTAAAACACTTCACTTAAGATGGGCATCTGAAAGTAGGCTCGTACTCAAGACTTCTCACTCTACTCCCCCACAGGAAGAAACACAGCTAACAACTCACATCTCACCACAGTAGGAGTGTGTTCTATTTCAGGCCAGATTTGTAACAGGATCAGATCCAATCTTTTTTCTGCCCTTCTGATACCCAATCCAGCATTCCCAGTTCATACTGGCACAAAACCCACCCATACCGATATGCCCTCTCTAGCTAAGGGTTAATGGTTTATTTATAATCAAGAAGTTCAGTTTCTCTACAAACCAGTCACAGAACCCTCCACTGACATAAACCCCCCTCAAAACAAACAAACAAAAAAATAGACACAAAAAAAATGCCCAATCGATCACTTCATAGTTTCTTCGGTCAGTTCAGGTCAAACAAATGTCAAAAAATATTTTTTAAAGTTATTTTTCTCATACTAGACTTCATTGATCCCAGACATCTAGGAGGGGAGGAGTGGGGAAGGGGCTTCTAGAACTGACAGCTGTTCTTCAGGCAGTGTGTGGGTGGGAATCTGCTGATTTTATCTTGATATATTTCCTGCAAAGGGATGGATCAATGATAGAGATATTCAGTTAGACAAAAGACTCTTAGACAGGTAGATAGACAATAAGACAGACAGACAGACAGATAGATGCATACTTGCATGAGCTTGGGGATCAATTTTCCTTCTGGGTGATTATAAATCTTTAGGCAAGACTTCGAACACTACACTGGCCCACCTCTGTAATACAAATAACTGCAAATCACTCTGGATAAGAGCATCAGCTAAATGTAACTACAAAGATACAGAAACAGTCAGACAGATAGACAGTCAGACAGTTAGACAAAGATTCAGATAGACATATAGGTAGACAAACAGCTAGATAAACAGTCAAAATGACAGTCAGACAGATAAGTAGACAGACAGACAAACAGAGAGACAATTAGATAGACAAATAGACAAGCAACCAGATAGACAGTCAGACAGTTATTCAGATAGATGGATACCAAGACAGTTATTCAGATATAGCTGAAGTGCACCTCAGTCTTGCAACAAGACAATGACTCCCGCACTAAAGCAGGTCTGTCCCACTATGCTTAAACAAGAATGGTCAAGTCAAAGTACTGACCTGAACCCTACTGGAGTGCTGTTGCAGGATCTGAAACATGAAGTTTACTCTGTCTTACAAATGTTCCTGTGCTAAATCAGTTCTTCAGTGAACCAACACTCCTGTACAGTGTTATGAGGCATTAATTATCTACCACAGAGAGAGTTCAGCAGCTCAAAAGTGCAGTAACCAGATACTGAAAGGAAGAGGACGGTACTTTTCTCACAAAGGGGGAATTTGGAGTTGAATATCTTTCCTAACTAAGCACATAACATGTCTCACACTGTTTTTGTTCCCTCTGGGTGTCTTTTATGCAGTATTGGGTGTTGGTTTAAAATAATGTTTTCAATAGACATTTAAAATGTTTTTTTACACATTACTAATTCTGCTCACTTTTATTGCTTTCTTGATCGAAAGGCAGCACAGATGTGTCAGATGGTGAATTTGAGGGACTCCTTTCGGACCCTCACTGCTGCTGTCACAGAGAGAAAAGAAACACCACCCCATCCAACGATACAACAGCCTGAGCACCAGTGCATGCATTAGCATACAGCTGAAGTGTGTGTGCACGCGCCTGGGTGTGTGTGTAAAGTTTTTGTCCTGAGGACTGAACAGACCTCTCGTGGCAGCTGTCTGCCCCTCAACCCCCCGCCCCAGAGTGCCCAAAGGTCAAAGGGCATGAGCCACTTTCCCACGAAGGTGGGGTGCTTTGGAATGTTGGATGGTACATCGGATTGGAAGATTTCTGGAAAAGAGATTCTGTTTGTCTAAAAAGCATAAATGTTTATCTCTGTATACCATCATTGCTTGAATTTCTTGCCTTTGCAAACCGCTCAGAACTGCAAGGGTATATCAGATCGCAGAATGATTGGCAGAAAAATGATCTGCCTATGAATCTTCTGGCATTTTTGTTGTTATAGCCATTTGTTTCATGATTTAATAAAGTGGTAACAGTTCATAACAGCGTTTCACTGGACTGTGTTCACTGGACCTGACTGATAAAACTTAAACTTTTCAAGAAATAAACAGCACAAAAGCTTTGCCATGTGCTCACCTCACAGCAGGAAGCTGAAATTCCATCTTAAATTAGTGCTGCAGTTACATTCTGGTGCCTGTAGCTTCTGGCACATCTAATCCCAAGAGCTAAGCAGAAGAATAACTCGAGTCTTTGCAGCCATGTTTGTGGAAATGTTTAAAACAGAAAATGTTCATGTTGTTTTAGTGAACAGTGAGAGAAAGGAATGACAGGAGTGTGTGGTGAACACAGCCTCAACTAGATCAGAGCTTTGATTAGCACACAGAGCTTAAACTAGCGAGAGCTCAGAGTTTTCATTAGCACACAATAACTCTCAGTTTCCATCAGGATATTAAACTTAAACTTACGTTAACTCTGTCTTCATCAGCACACGAAACTACACAGTGCACTCACATTAATTTCATTAGTGAACAGAACTTCAACTAATATTAAATCTAAGGTTTTAGTGCACAGAGCTAAATAAGGAGTTTTCACTAGCTGTGTTAAACAGGAAAAGCTCAGTTTATAAAAATACCAAGGTTTTCCTCCTTTCACACATCCCATGAAAGTCAAACTTGTTTGACCCGTTTCTGATGGTAGATGCTGCACTTTGACCTCCTGTAGGTCCTGTGATGACATTTCAGGATCATTGGAGACACATCTTGTGGTCTGCTCTTGGGCAGCGGTTTTAAATGTTCACCAATTATTTTCTGGGCAGTGGAATGGCCGATTTCTACTTGTTTTGAGGCCTAAATCTCTTCCCAGACTGCATCGACAACTTTTTCTGAAGGCCTCAGAGCTCTTTGGATCTTGCCATGGTGATACCACTCACGTCAACTCGCAAGAGCAAACACAACTATTGTTCTGAAGTTTAAAGGAGACAGCCTCCTCCAAAATTCTCTAACAATGGTCCAATCATTTGAAACTACACGCACACACACACACACAGCTACTCTCCATAAGAAATGACCACACAGACAGGTTTACTCTTTAAATAGGTTTATTTATTTATCTTAAAATAGTTTCCTTTTATTCTACAGACTCATTTAAAGGAAGTGGAGGACGCGCAGAAGCCAAACAAAAAGTATTAACACTTATTTTCCATTCATTTAAAATACTGACAAAAACAAAAAGGAGAAATGACAATAACATGATGAACATTTTGGGAGATAAAATGCAGATGAAACCTTTCCTCCAGAACATCATTAATGAACACCACCTGTTCTATTATCCCCCACCTCTTTAGTTATTGCTGTTCTTGGACAACTCAACTACATGACAACACAAGCAACCTTTCATTCTGAACACTACTCTCAATCTGAAAACTACTATTTACCAGAAACACTCCATGTGAAAGAGCTGTAAACGCCAGATTTTGTGGCCCACACCTGGCCGTCACTCATGGCCAGAGTGGACATGAAGACCATTGTGCTGTAAAAGAAGCTGTGGACCTTCAACATTCACTGATCAACACTCGAAGACCCCAGAGCTGGTTACCAGTTTGTTCCCTTAGCATGGAATATCTGCTGTTATTTAGTAGTTAAGATGTGAACTAAGCCATTCTCGAAAATCTTCAGGATTCTTCACAGTGGTGATGAACAGAAGGTTTAAACATCTTAGCCTCTAGAAACTCACACAAAGTGGTAAAAAATGAAGTATATGGGACCAGGGTTGGAGGACGCAACTTGATTATTGGTAGAACATTGTCTGTGGCGTTTCCTGACATTTGGAGGAAGCTGAAGGGTCCTTGTAACTGTTCAGACTTGAGCTGTCCAACAGATTTTTCACCAAACACATTAGTGGAAAAAGAGCGGATGAGTGGGGAGAATGAGCGACATGAAGAAAAATTACATTTACGCTGGGTCTGTTGATTAAAATGGCCTGATTGACTTGAACTGGACTCACATTTCACACAATCACGGATCAAGAGAAGTTAAACTGAGAGTTATGTCAGGTTCACGTTACAAAATTTTAGCCCAGAGTTTTCAGACAAAAGCCTTGCTTGGAGGCAAATTGGCGTTCTCTGTGTTGACCTGGATGCTGCGTGTCAATCACTCGTGTCATCTGAGTGATTGCTCCACATTTCAGTGCTTTCCTTAATTCAAACAAACCTGATTCAGTGCTCATAACAGGCCCTTTCACAGTTAGACACTTTTGAAAGAAAAAAAAAAAAAAGAAAAGCATCACAGATGTGGCATCGCATCTGTTTGTGTGTTTTCATGACAACCTATTTTTGGAGAGAAGACAGACTTGTCAAGTTCCTCCTGGTGAAAGGGCTCCATCACCCTGTGCTGCTGATCAGTCATGTAGTGTGCAAACCACAATCACTAAAAGAGTCCCAATTAAAAGTTGGGAATCTGACCACTCATTGTGTAGCGTGAACCTGGCATCTCCAAGAACCCTATTTAATATGACGTGGGGATATAAATCCTGGAACTTACTCCAATATTACCTTGTTGGCTATATCAGAGCATTATGTTGTTTGTGCTACTAAAGTACAGCCTCCAAACATGGTGGAGGTAGTTTCACACAAAGTTACAACCACAAACTTGAAAATAAAAGTGCTCCAAAGGGCTCTTTGAGCAATGCCATACAGGAAGCATTTTTAGTTCTATTAAGGACTAAGGCTTTTATTCACCAATGACTCTTAAAAAGAAATGTTTTCATAAAATCCATGTAGATTCTGGCTTTTATCAAAGTTTCCTTGAGATTTGTTCAATTTACCAGGACAATGGGATTAATAATGATAAGAGCAGAACCGTGACCAATTCTGCAGGGCTGTTAGGACCTTTCTCAAGAACGAGTTTAAGAACATTCTTATAAAGATACTGGTAAACAAGGCATGCCATAATGATTCACATCAGGTGGATGATGATTACATTACAGTGCCACCATGCCTCTTATGCTGCAACTGCAGTTAGAAATGACAGAAATCCCCTGAAATTTGTCTTCTAGCTAAGGATATTCCGAGTGAACGGCAAAGCACTTTTGTAAGTGGCTCTGGATAAAGGCGTCTGCTAAGCGCCACAAATGTAAATGTAAATGTAAATGAACGCAACACCTGTTAGAAAGTAGTCATTTTTCATTAAGACTCACGTCAAGAGTGTTGTCGAGAGCTGGAGGTGCCACAACATTTGATGGATGTGCAGGTTGCTTGCTTACAAAAAGGATAAAGCTTGCTTAAGTCAAAGAACACAAAATCTGACGTGTTCAGATGTGCCCTGCTTCTCTACTTATCTAGGAATTTGGTGGAAGCATGATTTCACCATCAATGACCCCAAAAACCCCTTCTCCATTCCAACCTAAACACACTTAGATGTTCAAGGTGATCTTGAAGGGAAGAAAATGTATGGGGATTTATGCCAAAGAAACTTGATAACTAAAAAACACACACAAACAAATGGTAACACTTAAACCATTCTTCATAACACTGAGATTTCCAGGCCATATAACTGTAATGAGAGATGTGATCGGCTGTTGTGAAGTGTTACTACAGATTACAACTGGTCATGCAGTTGTTATCATTGCTGGTAGCAGTCAGGACCAATATACAGTATATTTAAATCAGCACCTCACAAACTGGCACAACGTCTAACACTGCGGCATCTGACATGACAGTCATTGGTCATGGCAACAAGGCAGTTCCATTACTGCATGTCCAAGTAGGAATGATAGATTACTGGATACACTCTGCCAACACTGTTACACTACCGGACAAATAACTTTACATGATGGTTACATTACTGAGCATAATCTGTCACGAAACATAACACTGTTACATCACTGGACATAATGGGTAAAGTAATGTCACATGACTGGGTTACTGGGCACACTCAAGTAACATGACACTATAGAGATTACTGCGAATACTGTGCCACAGTTTTAACATGACAGTTGAATTACTGGGCATAAACTGTCAAGTAACGCAGCAATCCTGTTACATTACTGGTCATTATCTTTCAAGTAACAGACCAGGTCGGATACATATCTGGCTATATTTGTCAAGTAACATTACTAAGTATAATCTGTCAAGTAACGTAGCCTGATCCTGTTACTGGACATAATACATGAACTAATGTAACATGAGTTACTGGGAACGCAAAATCATTTTACATTAATGGACATAATCTGTCAAATGATGTTACATGACCATTACATTAACTGGCATGGTCAAATAACATTATGACAGTTGCAGTACTGGGCATAATCTGTCAAAACACATTACTCAGTTACTAGACATAGACCGTCATGACGATGCACGACAGTGTAGAACATTCATCCTGACTGGAATGACCGTCAGCACGATGAATCAGGTTTCAAATAAAGCGTTACCAGAACAGAACCGGCGTATTTGGAAAGACACACATCGTTTCCTCCCAACAAATGATTTAAAATTCATCAGTTCCAGAAAAAAACCCCACACACATGCACACTTAAAAATATCAATAGATATAACCAGTGCTGAAGCGTAAGAAAGCATGATGCAGCCAAAGCAAATAATATAGAAAAAAAACCCTCTTTAATCTACATGCTTATTAAAACATGGTCTGTTAAATTAGTATCAATTACCTAAGAATTAATGGTTTAAAAACATGATTATCATTAAAAAGGTTAATACACTGATGCAGTTCTAGTTGTTTTCAGATAACAAGTTCCATTGGCATAAAGGCCCACAGGTATGACAACACAAACACATAAACGTGAGCCTAAAGGCCATCTCTAGTGCTTGGAACAGGGGCCAGCGGGGACGGGTACACACACACACACACACGCACACGCACGCACACACGCACACACGCACACACGCACGCACGCACGCACTGAACACTCAAAAGCACACACTCCTCCATGCAGCAGCAGTACAGTTTAATCATTTCACGCATTCACACTCATTTACACAAATACACTCACACACGAAATAATCCTCTATTTCTCACCCACCCTCACACGCCAAAGCGGTCAGGCTATTGCTATGGTCAGAGTAAAAACCCGCAATTTTTTTTCCATTTTTGTTTTGTTTAAGGTTTTTGTTTTTTGCACTAACAGGTTTTAAAGCAGCTTTACAGCGAAAGTTTGTCACAAAACAGCATCTCAGAACGGGTAGGGGACACCTGAGACTAACGGGAGGTACTGTGTGTGTGTGTGTGTGTGTGTGTGTGTGTGTGTGTGTGTGTGTGTGTGTTGGCCAAATGACTGAAAACATTTGAGATTTGCTGTCATCAGAAATAGTAGTCAAATTTAAAGGGCCCATATCCTACATATTTATCGTTGCATTTCTATCTATACCAGGATTTAAAAAGAGCAGCATGTGGGCTGAGGCGATATCATTTATACTGAGTTTTAAAGTTTAGAAACAATGTTCTTTTTCAATCTCGCAGAACTTTTTTCTGCTCCCTCGCTCTGCCCTGCCCCCTACTCTCAGCACCACCTCTACTCTGCAGCCCTCTGCACACCAGGGAGGGGGCATTTTACAAAACTCTGGCATGAAGACCACCTGTATGTTTGAAACGCTGATCATGAAAAGCTAATCAAATGTCCATTTGTTTAAATATTTTTAAGAAATAAATGCTTTCATGGGGTGTCCTAATTTTTTACATTGCATGTTTCACATCATATATAGTATCATATATCATATTTTCGGTCCATATCATCCAGCCCTAATTTGTAGTTGCTGTGCCTTTAAGGCTGAAATCTTAACCCATAGGAGCCCAGATCCAGATTTGAATATTGATTAGAATAAATTAATTAAAAGAGCAGCTCCTTAGTGTTGTTTCTTATTGTGGTGAAGAGGTCACATGACTTCTATAACTATCTAAGGTTAAGGTCCTGAAGTCACAATAAAATCTACAGCTTGTTGATCATTCAGTTGTAGAAAAACAGTCTTAACTGGTTCAATGGGGTCAGAACTGGTTTAATATAATACCTGACACTTTTGTAAAGTGTTTAATTGGTTTAATATGTTGAATGTAAATGACACACACACACACAGGTCAGTATGTGTCACTAGAATTTTCCACATCTTTAAAAGGGTCAGTGACAAGTATATCCCAATAGGCTCGTATGGGTTAAATAGTTCAATTTTGATTGGCTGCTCTTGCTCAAAAAACACTCCTTATAAATTCAGGCATAATCAGGTGAGGCTACACTGCTGTGGATTGACTAGGGACACTTTTCCACTGCATGTTACCTACACTACTCATTCAAATCTACTCTGCTTTTTTGCTTTTCCATTAGACAAAGTTGGTTCCTGGTATCTAGAAGCTAGTACTATTTTCATACCTGCTCGCTCTGGGTTCTAATTGAGGCAAGTAGGGACTCTATACATGGGCATGTAAACCATGCAATATATCAATTTTCTCCAAAGAGTGGCCATTGTTAGTTATGACAAGTACGAGTGGGTCATTTCCCAAACAGCATAACGTTAGCTATCTAGCCAGGTTAGCAATCAGTGACCATAGTGAAGTGTAGAACCTTTCTAACATAGCTTTATTGGGGCAATAGTGTGCCAGTCAGCCTTCATCCAAAATCACTACCACCCTTGTTAGCACTGTTTTTAAACCAGCCCCAGTATGAGCGCACTACATGTAACATGAATTATCCCAAAGGCTATCCTGAGACTATATTCCGAGATTCTCTATAAGCAGACATTATTTTTATGTAAAAACAAACAACAACAAATAATGCTGAACTAACCAGGTTACTTTTGTCGCCAACATAGCCAACCAAGACGATTTATTTACTACAAATTCTCTTAATATTTACTCTCTGAATTAGGTTGCTTTAACCAAATAATTTCACATTTGAAAAGCTGCTCAAATAAAGTCATTTAAAATGTATAAATCTATAAATCTACCCCACCAGTTTACCCTACATCTCCAGCTGTATTCGGAGCAGGAACTGTGGCAGTGGACAATTTAATGGGTACCAGGGACCAAAAAGCAATCTGAGTAGTAGAGGTAGTGTAGGCAGTGGAAGTGGACACACACGAGAGCGTTTCTGGGAACATCACTACAGCAGCTTAGTTGCATGGACTTGGGGAGCCTTGACACTTTAACTACTTCAAATTCTATTTTAGACAATATGGGCCCTTTAAATGTGTCTCTGGTAGTAAAAACAAACAAACAAACAAACAAACAAAAAAAACCCTAGAAGACATTTGTAGTTATACATGATGTCCGTCCAGAATCACAATCAGTGGCCACTAGGTGTCTCTATAACAGTAGTTTTGATTCCAACAGTCATGAACTCAGCTTTGACGTCTGGATTAGGTTCAATTTCCCCATGAAACTCAATACAGCAAAGTGTGAATGGATCTGCTGACCACACACTTAAGGATACGGCAGGAAAGCCCACCTTCTGGTTGACTTACTAGAAAAAAAATGACTGGCCTGTACTTGATCAAGCTTATTCCCCCCAATGTGAGTAACATTTCAACTGAAAGAACACCGAGTCATGGTTACTCCAACAGCAATAGCATATCTACACACACACTGAGCTTGACATGTGGGTCTGCTCTTGGCCCTCCCAAAACAGTTCTAAGGTCATCCTACGCTGGCAAACTGAGCCCCAGTTTTACTCCCCAGTTCAGTTCAGATGATTTCAACACTGCTAAGCCATTCAACCAAGAAATGTCAAAATTTCAAAATGTTTTAAGACACTCGGGCCAACAGCGTGTGTATGAATGCATAGAGCGTGTATACAGGATCACAGAAGGTATCTGTGCCTGTCTTCATCCAGTGTCAGATCCACCACCTCTGGGGGCGGGACCCAGCCAGGCTGGGCGGAGACTGCTGTCCATGGGGGCGGGGCTCTTTGTTTCCACGATGAAAGAGACTGGATGACTCCACCTCTTGGAAACCTACACACAGCACTGAAGAGGACAAAACAGGAGAAGAATGAGTAAAAATCTAGCAAAGGACATGACGTTTAACAAAGTTGTGCAAAACTCAATTCTTCAGCTAAGTGAAGAGACTTGATACTGGTATAAAAATGGTGAGGTATTGTAAAATTACAAATATGCCCTATTCTCCCGGAAAAGTTAAAGAGCATCACTAGGTTCCATAGGGAGAGAAATTGGATTGCTCTCCTTCGGGGGGTGGGTAGATAGATCACGTAAGCGTGTTGCTTGTTGGCGCAGGCGTCTGCCGACCATTGCGTCAGAACCGGAGATCCGGCGTTCTCCTTCAAGCAGGTTGGCTGCCCGGCAATGAGGCAAATGGCGGCAGTTCGAAAAGAGGCAGTAGGACACGGAGGATACATGTGGACGATCTCTCCCCCCTGGCGCTGGGAGCAGGGCATGTAATGTGGGAGAGAACTTAGGGGGATGGGTAATTGGCATGTCTAAATAAGTAGGGGCGAAAATTGGAAAGTGGCAAAAAAAACAAAAAAACAAAACAACACACTAATGGTTGTTTATGCATTGCATTAACATATTGACTAGCAGCCTCCTCTTACATCGCTACCGTGGTGTTCGTATGTCCTCGTCCTCACTCACGTCACATCATGTGACTTAAACCTAGCACTATCCTGAGACATTTTATGAGATTCTCAGTTAGCAGACATTGTGTGTAAAGTCATATACTGTCAAAGGCCACCCAATCAAATACCTGTTTTAGCTACATTTTCACGGCTGTTGCTCTTTAAATGTATTGTACCTTTGACAAAAAGTGGCCAGACTGTACTAGACATTTTGTGCAATTTACACAATATGGACAAAAATATTGGAACACCTGCTCATTCACTGTTTCATCTGAAATCAATGGGATTAAAAAAAACAAACAAAAAAAACAGTTAATCCCGCATTTGTTGGAGTCTCTACTCTCCAGGGAAGCCTTTCTACTAGAATCCGCAGCATTGCTGTGAGGATTTGATTGCATTCAGTGACATGAACAATAGTGATATCAGGATGTTGGATGATCACCACCCCCATTTAACATGGAGCATCATCATTCCAGAGAATATAGCTCCACTACTCCACAGCTCAATACGGGGGGGCTTTATACACCTCAAGCCCACACCTGGCATTAGGCATGATGCCAGTACTTTCATGGTTATCAAAGTCCTATTCTATTTCTGTGCTTCTCCACAGGGCCTAGAAAAGCTGTGTGTGCATTTACACATCTGTGTCAGCAATAGGTACAACGTAAAGTAGCTAAATTAATTAATTATGGTTGTAGAGGTTCCTAATGGTGTCCTGTGATAATCCATCCATGCAGCTACTTGTTTCTCAAATATTACAGTAGGAGTGGAGCGTTCCTTACATGTACAATATCACATCCCTCACATTTTCAATAGGGGATAGGTGGGGTGATGTGACTGGCCATGGTCACATGATCTGTTGTCCTGTAGCAATAGTGCACTTGAGTGTGTGTTGAGAAAAGCTAGGGCCACTGGTTGCAGGACCTCATTAATGTAACACTGGACTGTCAAAGTGAAGACCAAAGGTGATCTGGCATCAAAGGTGATCTGGCATCGTACCCACACAATGATACCAGGTTTTCTGCTCATGACGCTTGACAACAAACTCTATGACTCCATGACAGTCTGGCACAACACCATTTCAGGTGTGCATTGCAATTGGTTGATTCCTTCTGGGTGCAACTGTTTTCAGATGACGAGTATATATTAGTGTTTGCTAGACTGTCCACCATTGGAAGGATATGATTATCAAAATTATAATGAAAATGTCATGTTAAATGGAAATGTAAGAATTTAAACTAAGTTTACGAACTTAAATTTCCACTCATACATGCAAAATTCAATGAAATAATACTGAAATGTACGGATATTTCATTTACACTGTTCTGAATGCTTTACGAGTAGCTTTATTTAAATTAAAATGTATTTATCAAACTGAATTTAGAAAGACACTACCCTTCCATTTGATCCAGTTTAGTAATATGTGGCAATGGGGCAGAAGAAACAATGAATGTGCAGGTGTCCCAATACTTTTGTCTATATAGTGCAGCAATGAGCAGACTTTACAATAAATGCTCAGTATATTCTGAATTTCTCTGTTCCACCATTTGAGAGAGGCAGTCTGTAGCTACCTGCAGAGCAATTCTGGAGACTTTTATTTTTAATAGTGATATGTTTCTCAATGTCAAAAAGAAAGCTCCCCAGTAGGGCGTATGGCTAACCTGGCATTCTCCTGCACGCCGACAATCTCCACTTCACTGTCGGAAGACGCCAGACTCACCTGTGGAGGCTCCGCCGCTACTGGACCTACAAAAAAAATCAAAAGGAAAGAAAAGAAGTAGTTACCAACCACACAATGTGTGCAATAGTGTGCAAAGTGTCCCAATAACTCTCACTTCTTCAACCTAATCTGCACGGAGTAAACGTATTAACGTTATAATCTGAGAGGCGGAGAAGAGCCGCGCAGCATATGAAACTCACAGGTCAGCACATAAAAGAGGCTCGGAGTGGCTCAGCGGTCTAATGCGTTCGCACTACGATCCGCTGTCCTCTAAGCGTGTTGGGAAGCCATGATGAAGTGGCGGCAGTTCAAAAACATAAGGTGGGTGGCTTCACATGCATCGGAGCAGGCGTGTGCTTGTATTCACCTGCCGAGATGTCGAGTATTTGACAGGGTGAGGGTACTGGGACAAAAACCAAAAGTGATGATTTTCAAGACAAGAAATGAATAAATGAATGAATAAACTGGGAGAAATGTTCCTTGTGTGATAAGTATGTGGGGACTGCAAGGTGCCATTCATTCATGATCAACATTAGTGTTGAAGGATTCTGTTAAAATATAGTCCAACTCTAAGCACTGAACACGGATGGTTTTCACATAGTATATTCATTGTGGGACAGTATATATTTGTTTCCATACACATGCAGGAGGAATCCAGAAGAAATTAAACAATAAACAACACTAAAACTGTGAGAAACTGAAACCGATTCAAACAAGAATACGCCACGAGTGAACGGACTAACGGCAGGGAGCAAGCAGATCGACATCAGCACGTCTCCTGCATCTCAGCGATTCACAAATGTGAAAGAGCAGTAACACAAAGTACTTTCAAACCGGAAACAAAAATTTCAGTTTGTGATATTGTACATCACTTTTTCTTCATCTGTATTAGTGAACTTTTTTTTTTTTTTGACAACCTGCTGATGTGACGTGTATTAATGACTTATTTTGACATGATCCGATTGGTCACATTGGAGACGTTGACAGCGTTTGTATTAATGACTTATTTTGACGTGGTTCTTTTGTTTATTTCATATTAAAGACATTTTGATGTGTTCACTCCGTTCTTTTGCATTAAAGAACTGACTTATTTCGACGTGGCCTGTTGGTACACTCGCATTAGAAACTTTTATGGTCACACTCTGCTCCTTCGTCCTTGTGATGTATTTTGACACGGCCCGTTTGATCAGTTGTACTTCTGACTTTCATTTTGATGCGGATTGTTGGTATGTTTAACTTATTTTGACACGGCCTGCCTGCCTTCTATACATGCACTGCGAGCAGGTCTGGGTCAAATTGGCAAGTCTCTCTCAAAACCTAAAACTGCCTATACATACGACTGCCTCCACCAGTCCAGTGTTCTCGATAATCATCTGTAACTGACCTGAGAGAGCGTGAGGCTGTTGCTCCGGTTCAGAGTGTGTATCTGAGATGTCGTAGTGCCCAACGACCGCAGGCCCCACTGCAACAAACACATGCTTAATTCAGTGGCTTTGAACTGCATTGGCAACCAGCATCCACACACAGTACACAGCCACACCCATCCATCACGTCTCGGAAAGTGTTCGGACACGGTTTCAATGCAGATTTTCATGACAGTTCAGCAGGTTAATACAAGAACTTACCCTTCGATTCGGTCAGACCGTTCAAACTGCTTCGTTAAAGGACTAGTCGTCAAATGGTCAGGACTGATCACTGACCAAAGGTGTTCGGTATCGGACGTACGCTCTTTTAGTTTACTGTGGGAGATGCTGTGCCAACACTGCGTCAATCTCATGTCTGTAACTAAAAACAAACTGGTACGCAACGGGGTCAAAAAGGAGCTTTTCCATGATACTCAAGCGTGAATGACATGCAGACCAGATGCGTCAGTATCAGCAGATTCTTAAACCACTAATTCAGATACTCTTCCACATTCAGAATGTGCCGCACTACTGCACAGTAGTGAAACGTGCAGAGGTTCACTGTTCTTGCACCTAAAAACTGGGGTTAAACATGGGCCCCCCATCAACTAGGCACCGCCCTTCATCTAAAGCTGCTGTGGCCGTTTATGACCTGATCAGCTACAGTCCTGTTATAACCTGTCTTTGAACAATAATACAAACAAGCCCCTACACTAAACCACTCAAGATTCTGTGATCATTTATGCACGATAAGATCAATATGATTGGAAAAATATATTATATCATGAAAAAAGAACAAAACAAACATGCTTTAATAAAATATTGCTCAGCTAAAATCATAAAAACCACTACAGAATCTTGAATTGAAAGATATTGAACATAATAAGTGAAGAGTCTGTTACAAATACAGTAGATCATTATTCAAATATTCTTTATATCCTGAAAGATGTCAGTAAATCAAACGTCTGATAAAAAAGGGGTCCATTTCTATTCAGGTCACAAGAGCGTACACAACTCCATCCAATCATTCCCAAATGAAAAGACTGGATTCCCAACCTGCCCCACCTTTCTCACAACTCTGCCCACATTTGTGCTGTTTGATCTTTGTTATTAACTTGAAGTAAGTTAATGCAAGTAAGACGCAGGGTCCCAGCTTCCACGGCGGTCCTACGGTCGTGTTGCGGCAGTCCCGCAGATGCATTGTGGCAATCCCATAGCAGTCCTTTCGTTCGTGGTTGTGCTGCGTAGTCGCACAACTTCCTTCCAAAGCACTTTTCATAACAGAGATGTGATGCTGTGGGTCGTATTTCCTATTCACTGTCTCTTTGTGGACAGAGTTTTTTTTTTAGACATGTTACTGGAGACAGAGAGAAGAACCTACGTTATTTACAAACTGGTGGATCTGGTCGGGTTATGGCTGTAAATAAACTAGCTAGTTGTGTTTCTTTTGCACATGTGTGTGTTGTGTGTGTGTGTGTGTGTGTGAGAGAGAGAGAGAGAGACACATGTGCACTGTAGTTTTTCCTGTGCAACTTGTCCAGTCATTAGACTTAGGGGGGCTCAAGTGTTCCAGTTGGGAGTGGCGTTAGAAGGAGGGTTGAAAGTAGAGGGTGGGATGTTTTTGGTTTCTAAAAGTTCCCAAAGACAGAAGAAGAGGAAAGCTCCAGCACCTGACTCACATCTCTCCATCCACCTTAAAACATTGCAGTGACCAACTACACCGGTCTTCACAGAAATCTTCATCAGATCACTGGAACTCTGCTCTCTTCCCACATGCTTCAAAACCTCTACCATCCCTCCAGGCCCCAAGAAAAACAAAATTGCTGGATTTAATGAATGCAGACAAATAGCTCTGACCTCTGCAGTCATGAAGGACTTTGAACACCTGGTCCTAACCCACCTGAAGGCCATTACAGACCCTCTGCTGGACTCCCTGAAGTTTGTATACAGAGCTAGCAGGTGTCATTGATGTATTCAACCTGGCTCTGCACTTCATGCATGCTCTACAGCATCTCGACAGATCTGGAACCTATGTTACGAGATCTCTTTGTGGACTTCAGCTCTGCATTTAACACAGTAATGTCGCAGCTCCTGGGAGTCAAACTGTCCCAGATGTCCACAGATAGGAGACAGCAGATGTGGCTAGGAAAACGTACCTCAGACCTCCGCTCCCTCAGTTCTGGAGTACCACAAGGTTGTGTGCTCTAACCCCTTCACCTCAGTCTCTCCACCACTGACTGTGTCTCCAAGGACCCCACTGTGAAAATACTGAAGACTGCACTGTGGTGGGCCTCACAACCAATGGTGATGTGTCTGGCTACACAAAGAAAGCTGAGCAGATGGCCTCCTGATGCAGGAGCAACCACCTGCTGCTCATCACACAAAAGAGAGTAGAGATGGAGGTGGTGGACTTCAGACCCAACCCTTCCCCCGCTTAACATCAACAGCTCTGTGGTTTTCACTGTGGAGTCATTCAAGTTCTTGGGTACCACCATATTCAGGAACCTGAAGTGGGAGAGGAACACTGTCTCCACAGCCAAGAAACCCCAGCAAAGAACGTTCTCCCCGAGACATCTGAAAAAATTCAACCTGATCCAGTTCTACACAGCGATCATCAACCATTACAATTTGGTTTGATTCCTCCACATCACAAGAATGAGCCAAGCTCAAACCCAGCGCATAGTCAGCAGAGTGGATCATTGGATGTAATCTGCCAATGCTTCAGGACATCTACACCAGCAGGGTGAAGAAGCATGCTGGCAGAATTACACCTGACCCCTCTCTTCCAGTCACTACCCTCTGTAGATGACTAAGGACCATCAAAACCAGCCCAACACGACATGCCAAAAGCCTCTTCCTCAAATCTGCAGCTGCACTCAATCACTGGGGTCTTCACAGTGGTGTTTCTGCACCTCAGCTGAACCTCAAATGATCTCTGATCTCACTCACTGCACCGACTCTCACCACATTGCTCATATGCACTGCCTGCTCTACTCTGCTTAGAACAGCTGTTATATATCTTTTATCTCTGATTCTGACCAGAGAACCAGCGAGCAGGCAATGTCAAAGCTTCCCAACTCTGAAAGGACAAAGCAAATTACAAACTATCCCACTTTTGTACTGCAGAGAATGTCTGCGTTAACAATTATTCATCCAGGCATTTTGACATTTGTGAATTGATTCAGAATCATCCAGATGAATCTTAGAATCGATTTGCCCTCCATAACTTTCCGTCTACAAACCTCTGCCCTATTACATTGCCCAGCGCTGTGGTACTAACTCCACTTTTAAAATGGACCACAAGCGATGTGCAGAAAGTCAGCACTCAGGTTTCACGTGTTTGTTCGTAACTGTGAAGCTGCACTCTGAATAAAAATGAAGCTACATAAGTCAGGTCTTTGGATCTTGAATGGAGAGATAACCACACCTTCCCAAAAACACACATCCAAACTATTTGTTTCTTTCAAAAATCTACTGAAAAGCTAAATAATAAATAGAACAGCAGTGATGGGCCGTATTTAAACATTAGAGCTAAATTTGGAACGACATCATCCACAGAACACTATCTCGCTTTGTAAACTGGGCTGCAGTGTGCGGAGTGTGTGAAAGGGGTTCCTCCTAGGGCTGAAGAATTCATCAAAAATGAATTCAGAACCTCAGACCGACTTTCGCTTGCTCCTGTCAATGATTCCAATTTTGTTTTTGACTGTTAATAACTATTAGAAACATTGTGTGTGTATTCATGTACTGTCCCCATAACAACATACTACCACGTATGGAGTCACGTGACACCGCCCTGTCCAGTCTGCAACATGGAAGCAGCATGAGACGTTTGAGCGTCTCAAACACCAATTCAACTGAGGAACTCCAGCAGCTTTAATCAAAGAAATTCAAAAGTAATCTCCCAATAATCAGAATCGAGGTCAAATCTTCAACTGATCATGATACTGATTTGAAGTCATATCATCCAGTCTTCGATCAGCTCTGTGATTAAAGTAATTAATCACATCCACCATTCACAACCGAACTAATGAAGATCTGAAGGGGTTCTGAGAGACTAATTAAGAGACAAATGATTCTGGGGTGCTGTTTACAGTCCAGTGTTTATTAGCAATGTTACCCAAGAACCCTCTGCTGTAAAGTAAAGAAGCGCACTTCCTTTAAATTCATATTTGAAATGTTTTATAGGACTTGCAATAAGGAGAGCCTGGGGTTTGAGAAAAAAGCTCAAGGTGGTGATACCTACTTTTGAACACAATGCGCATCCTGGACAAAGTTAGATTGTGACTTACACACACACACACACAACACAACACACAGACGCAGATGACTACATCATCTTCACTTTAATATGGGTCAGGCACTCAAACATGGCATAAAACGCTAATGTTAATGCTAACAATAATAATAATAATAATAATAATAATAAAAAAACCTTAAGTCATAAGAAAACTCATTCATTCTGCTGCCCCATTCTGCTGTTCACTCACTCACTCAGGTCATTAAGGGAAAAGCGTCCCCTGGTGGAAAGAAACTGTCAATTGTAAACCTTCTTCTTTAAGCCCTGCCATTAATTGTGTGTGTGTGTGTGTGTGTGTGTGTGTGTGTGTGTGTGTGTGTGTGTGTGTGTGTGTGTGTGTTCTCTCTAATGCTCTTCTGCATTGTATGGTGTTTATAAGGAGCTACTGAGTTTAAAATGAATTAAGAGCACAATAAAAATCACTCGCCAATGTTTTTTTATTTTAATAGCTGCTAAAGGACTGTTCTACAAGTGACTGGCTGTGTGTGTGTGTGTGTGTGTGTGTGTGTGTGTGTGTTTGCTTCAAGGAAAAATCTTTCAAAATTTCTGCATAATTCAGTAATGAAACGTATTTCAGCGCAGGTTCGGTTTGAAACAGCTCACTGTTGAGATTTCTTTACAGTGGTAGTGAGTGGAACGTCGCCATGACAACACCACAGTTATAGCCATTTTATTTACTATCCTTTTAATGAAATGTGAATTTAAATATATGAAGTTAATAATGGTAAAATTAGGCCAATTAACTCATTATATACTGGTTGCACTAATTCGTCAACTTCTACAATAAATGACTATCGTACAATCATTTTTGCGGAACATATCTACCAATTCTGTTTCTCTTAGTAAGGAGAATATTAACATGACTGAACTGGTATGTCAACCTTGATTTGTTTAATTTTATTAATGCTACAATATTTTGTTAACTCCAAATTCAATGGCTGATTATTTGTAAGAATTAAACGTTGAAAGGGTGCCATTTCATTTTTGTACTAATATTATATTACTGCCATAAAATGGTCTTAAAATGGTAATAATATTGTCAATTATTTCTGGGACAATTATCATGCAAACAAAAGAGGTTAGTGACAGGCCTAACTGTGTCTACATTTAAACAAAGGTAATAAAGCAAATTTATTTTAAAAATAATTTAAAAAGATTAGAACAGGTAGGTTTTCTATTGTAGACAGTTTATGTAGTAATAAGTGTGTAAATGTGTTCCAACCTTCCTCACATTAAAACAGTATTTCTATTCACATTTTACAAATTACACACATTTTTACAGCAGCGTGTCAGGCATCGTACAGTGTTTTCGTAGCTAATGGTGTAAGACTGTGTGACTCTTTCTCTAAAGCAGTGTTTTACCCCAAAACCTGCTCTGAATGACTGTTTACATTTTAGTGACTAAACCAAGCAGACATTTTATACGGCTGGGTTTCTACTTCATGATAGGTCTGTGACATAGTAAGAGAGTGTGTGTGTGTGTGTGTGTGTGTGTGTGTGTGTGTGTGTAACAGTAGGTGAGTTATGTTAGTACTAACACCACAGTGTTGCTATTCATGCATCACTCCTTATAGTTTCAGCTCATCACATGCATGTGCTGCAATATAATAAAAAAACACCCTAAACCAAACTAAACCTAAACCAAATCAAATCCAATCCAGACTAACAGTTCAGAGTTCTTTGGTCAATCTTTTGGACAGAAAACAGAAAATAGAAAGTCCATTCCAGCATAAAGCGCAGGGCTGTGGGCAGTAACCCGCCTCTACTGGGACATCCTGAGGTGTCCAAGTGTCTGAGTGAGCTGGTGGTGTTTAATCTGTCCAATCCAACACCAGAGCTGGTGTGAGAAGAACTGGAAGAGTTCCTCAAGGCACACACACTGTGAAAAGTGCCCCCTAGTGGAGGCATGGAAAGGGGGCAGGTGTGTGGACTAAGGGCAGGGTGGAGGGATTGAAGTCAGAATGAGAAAGAGACAGGAGAGGGAGAGGGGGGGCGAGTGTATGGAAGGAGGAACAGGGAGAGAGAGAGAGAGAGAGAGAGAGAGAGAGAGAGAGAGAGAGAGAGAGTGCAAGAGACAGACAGTAAGACAGTATGGATGAAGAGTGAGAGAAAAAAGAAGGGGGAGTGGTTTCTTCTACAGCATGGCTTTCTCGGGCAATCCGATTTCTCTACACATCTCTGCACTCGGCCTTCGTTGCCCCTCTTCAGGCATTCAGCAAGTTGGGGTCAGGGGGGTCCAAGATGCCATTCAGGGTGGCGCTCTGGGCGGTCAGGGGTGGGGCATTGCTCAGGCGGGCCATCTGATAGGCGGCCAGCGTCTCCTGTGACTCTGATGACGGCAGGAAGGAGCTGTCCCGGCTCCGTCCCCCCGGCTCAGCACCTGACCGTGGCTCGTTCTCGTCCTCCTCGTCATCCGAGTGCAGCCGGCTCAGCCTCTCCATCCACACGCGGAAACGCTCCTCCGTCTGCCTCTGCATGGCTGCCAACCGTGTCAGTGCTTCCTCCAGGACCCCGCCCAGGCTGCCACCGGCCACTCCCCCATCCAGCAGTCCGGAAATGGTGTCGTTTCCACGGCGAGCAGCTTAAAGACAGACGGCAGGCGCCGAGAAGACACACGTCAGACACACACAGGCTTTAAAAAAAGAGCGAAAGAAAGAGAGAAAAGGAACTGCGGTGCGAGAGGGCGGCGGGGTTTACGGCGGTCATGCTGACGAGCTACAGACGGGTCATGCGGCTCACACAGGTGCATTCTGGGTAGCACGGTGCATTACATGGGCATGTGACAGGCCCTGCAGTTCTCAGAGGAAATGAAACAAATCTTGAGACCTTTGACTTCAATACTAGTTGCCAAATTCAATTCAGACACTGCCATACCTGCTCTACACGTGTGTCTGTGTGTACAGGGGCAGAACAAGCAGCCTCCCCCTTGGTTAATTTATCCTTAGTGCACTGATCAGACAGTTCAAACTTGTGTGGCAAAACAAACTGGCTTAAAAATGCAGTGGACTCCAGTTATGTGCCTTTAGACTGTTAACTAGCAAGCAAGTAAAGAAGGGTAATGAAGTAATATTAGTGTCTGATTATAGAAACCGTGGTTTTGAAATATTGAGCATTTTAAAGCAGTTTAGCAGCTCTGGCTTTTAAGCAGCTTCATCGGTCACTGGGTCGAGGAAATGTGTCTGGTGCTGGTGGACACTAATCCCTCATACAGCAATTGGAATTCATTAAGACAATCCTTGAGCTACATGTTAGTGTTCATAAAACCCAGGTTCCATTTCATTCTTTCTTCTTTTCTCCTTTTAACATTCTTTAAGGAACTGCCATCTTTGTGGAAATCAAGTAGACACTGACAATATTTGATCATATTGTGATTTATCAAACAATACACGGCGAGCATATCGTGGAAATCAACGGTTCCTAAAGAAAACTGACCGACTGCACCGTTCATTTCACCCTTCATAATTAGTCCCGTATAACTGGATGAACTGCGCTGTCTGCTAAAACAAAAAGTTTCATAATCTGTGGTGTATTTTGTCTTTCTGTCAATATCATCATAAATACTCTGCATCATGAAAATGCTTTTAAACATTGCAAGAATATTTACCACCTCACTGAAGTCTACCTACTAGTACCACAACCATCATTGAGCTTCAAGAGCACTGGAATGTTAGCATGACAGTACAGTCACGTCCCACCTAAAGGGTCTAATACTACTTCTTTACAATCATGGAGATGATTTAAATCAGAGTAAGCGATGCACAATATACAAAAATAAACTTGAATTGGTATTTTTTCTGCAATACATATCGCAGCATGTTAAAATTGCTAGTTTCACCAGATTTCTCCAGAAGTCCATCTTGGCATGATATTAATAATGCACCCTGCGTGTCCAAAAATAAGTGATATAATCTGTCTCTGGTGGGCACGTGATGAAAAATAAGAAGTGTACATTTTTTAATTAAGTTAGTTTTATGTGACACTACCCGTCCTACAACGTGACTAATGTGCACGCCTACATTGCGATGACTATGCTGAAACAATATATTGTGCGGCCCTACAGTCAACACAGCTCATCTCTGAAGATTAATCACTAGGATGCCCAAATCAGTCACTATGACGCCATTTGAAACAAAATGCTTAATTTAACTTCATAAACATTCAGTTTGTAACTACAGACAGACATGTCTTAGTGCGATCCTGCTGGTGTGTCACGAGTGTGTCAATAGTGTCAAGGTGTTTACCATGGCTTAATAATGACAGAGTTCTCATGATTATCATTCAAATTGCGACCTCAGATTTTAATTGGTTATAGACAGCCCAGTTCAACCACATTACTAAGCCACCACTGCATTTTTATTTCAAAGAATAATAAAATCATAGTACTCGCATTGTATCAGTCTTACACTGCCCCGGTGGAAATTCACTACACTGTAGTGAAGTGTTTCAGGGCCAAGGCTTTCTAAGCTTCAGCCAAGAAAACTAGGCCTCCATCCATTTCAAATACAAACTAGAACATGCTGTAGGAAGCTGCCCACACATGGAGCTAAACATCAAGCTAAACTAGGCTGTTGTTCCAAAACAAAAAGGTGTGCGTATTCAGTCTGTAAATCAGCAGCAGTGAAGCTTCAGCAGGCTTTCAGAAAGGCACTGGATTGACTGCCTCAGACTTACAGCATCACTTGCCTTAAAAAAAAAGGTGAAACGGATTGCATGCTGGCTACTAGAGAAGGCAAAATACTCCCATCTTTTTGATTTAGGCACAGTTTTAAGTGCAATTCGGATGGATTTCGTTTACCACGGGGAGAAAGTAGCTATTTACCGGAGCTTGTCTGCGATTTTAGTCCTGTTCGAATGAGTCATGTCAGTAATGTTTCCCTCTGCGAGTTCCCACATCAGTAAATATCAAGCCATAAAAATAGCCTCAGGTTATATTATGCACTGCTCTGTTGCCACACAAACAGTGGACAAGATAAGTGCATGAATGTGTTGCAGTATTCTTAATTAAAGGTGTCTGGTGTGGGTTAGTACTAATACTGCCTTACTATTGACAGACATTACATTATTATTATTATTATTATTATTATTATTATTATTATTACTACTTCCCAACACATAAGACTGGCTTGGATTCTGATTCACATTTTTCAGTTCTGGCTCCAAAACTTTACTGAACTGGCCAAAATAAGTGAATATTTAAAAAAACCAAAAAAACAAACAAACAAAAAACAAATCAAAGCATCAGTCCAACCTAAATCACTAAAGAACCTTGCCAATTCAAGCAAAACAATGAACTTATAATTTTGGCATCCCCACAACTAAGTGAGAGACATGGTTTACAAGTTGACTGGACAGATATAGAGAGAAATTAGGGGTAGGCAATATGATATTTTTTCATCAATTATTGATCAATTATTTTGATAAACAATATACTTCTCTGAGCAGATCACACGTAGCAGGGCTTAAGCAACACTGACCAACAGCGCGGTTCATTACAGAGTGGAATTAGAGCTGCTTCATTGGATATAGTTCATCAGATTGAGTAAAAAAATCAAATTACTGTACTTGGTGTGATGAAGCAGTTCATTAATGTGCTGATGCATTTTGTCTGCGTGTCAAAATATCAGATGTCTTTAAATGCCGTTATAATATATTTATCATATCGTCCAGTCTTAAGAGAAAGATGTGATGAGTCACCCCTTCCCACTCCCGCACCCGTTATAGACAGACCATATAGAGAACAGATACATCCACAAACGTCCCTCATGTTTGTCTGGATTCCAGTGCATACAGCATGCGCAACATTCCCATCACATATAACCAGCTGTCTTTGTATCGTAGGGTATAAGAAAGTAGGGTTTCAGAAACAAGACGTTTCCAGATGCTTTGTGAATCTGTACTGATTGAGTTTACGTACATGCACAAATTCTCTTTTACACACAATCTTTTTATACTATGAAAAGTGTTATATTTACTAATATAATATAGCATATATAATGTTATATATTGCAGTATATAAACTGATTACCCCTGTACCAGGATTTTGCCACTACTCTAGGGATGGGCAATATGGCAGTATTTTAACACATCAGGATACTTTTTGTTACTGAGATGCACAATATACTTCAAAAGGAACAGGTCTTCTAATGTTGTGAAATTATATTTGAACCATTTTGCCCAACTCTATAATACACTCTAGAGTAGGTCTGTCTCTATTTAACAGACAGTATTTCACTGTACACATTCAGGACTGACCGTATGCATCATGTGACGACAGTAATGCAGATGCAAAAGTCTATAACTCAGGAATGCAACCAGTGTTAATGAATCGTGTCATACATAATGTCTTTAGATATCTTCCCAATGCCTTCAAGTGTTGTGAGGTTACATTTTACCCACATCATCCACCATCAGTGTAGGGGTCACTGGACGAGGAGTGCAATTTTTAGGGTTATGGGGAATGAGTGAGGCAGGGGCCAGAGTCTGAATATGACATCATTAACCAAGCATGCACCAAAACACTGCAGTGTGTGTGTGTGTGTGTGTGTGTGTGTGTATGTGTGTGTGGAGATGAGGGCTAACCAGTTCTGTGTATCATACACATGAGTAATTCTATGAAACGGATGCCATTTGTGCCTAACACACCGAAAACATGTTTCTAAAGCTTAAAAAAATTGGAGTGTTGTGGTTAAAATGGGGGCGGAGGGGAGCAGAGTGGAAGAGGTGCCGAGGGAAGGGGGTTGGAGCAGAGCGAAGAGGTAGAAAAAAGGTTTCCGAAACAGAACATTATTTAAAAACTCGATAATCAACGCTATGTCCTCAACGGATGTCTTGCTCAGTTTACATCCTGATATAGATTTCAACCTTGATACATCACCCAGCCCTATCTGAGAACACACTACTGTTAATCATTCATTTCTAAAGCACCATTTGCAGACGTCCATACTGACCAACATTACATTTAATCGAAAATGTCACCAAAAATTAAAAAACAGCATCATTTTCACGACTGTGTCTCCATTTATACAGATTTATTCAAAATAAAACATTCATTTTTGCCATATGTATGAATTCTGCAACCCTCAGTTTGGCTGACCACCCAGTCACACTAGCCTTTAAAGGGGCCCTATGGGGATGAATCATTTTTAATTATGCCTGTTTCCCTTCAAAATAAATCCACCACCAGTATCGGCACGTCTGCACATTACGGGGTTGAAAACGAGAGTGTGGAGGCGGGAGATATGTGAGCAGGGGAGAACAGAGCCAGTCACAGACATCTTTTGTTTTGTATGTTGCCACGGGGACCAATGAGATGATCCTGTCCTCCACTGTGTAAAAGAGCGATCTTGAGTTAAAGATGCAACAGAACTGAATTCATAGCCACTAGGGGGAGCACTCGCTAGGACTGGAACCACAGAAGTGTCATTTAACCAGCAGATCTGTTATTTTGGGGACAAATCATTATTTTACCTAAATAATATAAAAGTGTAAAAATGGTTGTAGACAGAAAAAGACTGCTTAGACTTTAAAGGAAGAAATGTAAAAAAAAAAAAAAAAAATACATCTGAAATAAATAGAAAATGAGAAGGTCCTTTCAGAAGGTTGTATATGAAGAAATTGTTTTAAATTTCAGGACAAAGAGGAAGTGACATGTGTTCTAGCATTGTTTTACACTGTGTTTATTGAAGGTGTGTTAGTCAAACCCACAATCCCGTCATGCAAAATAGGGGGATATTTTTAATCCTATTTCTTACACAATTAATGCAAATGATATTTCAAATTGAACGGCACATATGCAGGTTCAGAAACCTAACCACGTGAATTGTGACATATTTAACATTGAATTGTTTTATGTTTAATATGTCTGAATAAAACAAAGTATAAAAGTAAGGGAGGGGAAAAAAAGTGAAAATATGTTTTTGAGAAGACAGACATATTTTCCATGTCGTGCATTGTTTTGAAAAAAGTTGAATTACATGAAAACTGGAACGTGGAAATGGCAGCCATTTTACAGAATAACTCCTTTAAGCCAATATAATAGTGTGTGTGTGTGTGTGTGTGTGTGTGTGTGTGTGTGTGTGTGTGTGTGTGTGTGTGTGTGGTGAATTTAGGTCATTCAGTCAACATGCACCAAACCCCTCAGTGAGAGACACTAACGAGGGAAACCTCTATTTAATATGAGTGTCGAATAAATGCAACGTGTGCCACCATGTCAGACTGCCTGTGCTCTGATCAGGGTCAATTATGAAACTGGATTCACTGGTGAGCAGACAGGCAGGTCCAGCCTACACTGGGAATCCTACTAATCTTCAGGACTGTGAATAAAGTCTTAGGCAAGCTGAGAAAGTCTGAAACAGAGTTTAAAACTGTATTTGAGCAGCAGGTGGTTTTTTGCTTGTAAAACACAACAGGTTAGGACTTGACAATGAAGCAAAAATGAACTGAATCTTACTCAAACTGGTTACTGCATAACCGAAACGGAGAAGGGCTCAGCTTAAACACTGTGCTAATGAGGCTCGTACTCAGCGGTGGCACACTGGGGGGAGAGATCAGTGGCCAAAATGCGAATACTATAGTAATGATTGTGGACGAAGGCCATGGCTGGCACACTAAGGCGAATGTGAATCATAGCCAACATGAGAACACCTCAGCTGGCCACCTTGGCCATTAGCCAGTTAACTGATGCTGTTCAGGTAGAGAGAGCTGCTGGTGATGACAGGGGAACCAGTGGCCACTCCTCTAGAACCTCGAAATGCACAAAGAAAGGAGCTAAATGGCCACTGGGATTGTTCTTCATTACATTTACATCATCAGTAAAGTATGAGAGATGAATCACGAGGTTCAATATTCAATTACACCTCGTTCCCACAGCACTACTCTGAACCAGATTAAACCAAGACGAAAGAGCCGATTCAGTGCTGCGGTTTCACTTCATAGCAGTCAGACTAATAAGCGTATGCACAAGTACTTGGTTAAGCCACTTTACTTTGCGAGGGTTCAGCCAAATCAAGCGGCTGTCTCACAGGAATGTGAGAAACTCACATTCTGTGGGATTTTCCAGCACTCCGTTTATGTAAGGAATATAAAAGGTGCTCGGTGTAGCTCTCAATGCCAAAAATATGTATGCGTGTTCACACACACAGTATCAGAACCCCTGCGGCAACAGGTCTTTGAAGACCTGAAGCTACAGATGTACAGAATAAGGTTGTGTCGTCTCCCGGCACTGAAGCGAGCGCAACGCCAGCCTCTATTTTATTGGTTCACTCTTCCAAGTCTGGAAGACATTCGACCAAAAAGGTGGAGACAGTGTGAGCGTCTCGAGTTGAGGCTAAAACATCATTTATGATCTGTAACACTCGTCTATAAATATGGACATTAACGGCTCTGAATGAGCTGCACCGTGTACCAGAACATGCAGGTTGTGCACAGACAAAGGAGTGTTGCTTTTCTGTGATTGGTCAGCACGAATGGTGTGTATAATTTGTATGAAGCTGAATCCAGCTCAACTTTTCTCGCTGTGGCGCAAGTCATGTTTGTGGACTCCTGCTTTTCTACAATCCATGGCATACTCCCGCTACTAGCTGTTGAACGTGAATCGGGGGCAATCGTGTGTGCAGAAGACAGGTACCAGTAAATTCATTTTTATTCTCTTAATACCAGCATAACTGAAATCAGAATTTCAGCTGAAGTCCATCTGTGTTCAACACACCTGCTCGGTAACTCTAGCAGGACGTTAAAATATCTAAAGTATCGCAAGAATGAGTGAGAAGGAGAATGATCTCCACGAATCAATACAGCAAGTTCGAAGGAGAATATATGGTTTGTTTAGTACGTACTTGTTCAGTTCCATCAGCAGCTCGCATAACTCACTTTAATGTATGAACAATTGTTGGATGGGAACTGGAAATACTGGGATTTATCAAGGCTAAACATGGAAACATGGAAACTTTTCTCAGCAAATAAATCGGCTGCTCAGATAAACAGTTTCAGATTCGATTTCTCACGTGGCCCAAGACTTCGGCACAGCACTGTCAGTCACACGGAGTGTGTGTGAGTGTCATTCACCCGTGTTACCTGGCTGGTGTGAGTTGATCGCCCCTCCTTCGTTGTCTGACGAGGCTGTGGATGACGAGGACGACGAAGAGTGTGCGGTGATGTCACTGTCGCTGGTGCTGCTGTCCTGAAGCAGGTCAGGTTTGCGCCGGGCCGCCGCCTCTCGTTTCTGCCGCAGCATGCGCATGCGTTCTTTCTGCCGTTGGCTGCGCTGGCCCCGCCCTCTGCCCCGTCCGTTTACCTGCTTTTCCTGGCAGCGGTTCTTCTTGGCTGCCATCACAATACCAGGGGCATCGCTCTCGGAACGGGAGCGCCGTGAAGGTTTCCTGCTGCCTGTGGCAGCTGGGGCAGAGGTTGCCTCTGCCACCTCTTCTGCGGATGAGAGAGTGTCCGAGTCACCTAGGTGACCAGAGGAGGAGGGAGAGCGCAGACACATGGAGGAATCGCTGTCCTCTGGTGGGCAGAGCTGACTGGTGGTGTTGGTGTCTGTGGAAGACGCAGGCATTGTTTCCAGCGGCTGGTCGGGGGAGGAGTCTCTGCGTAGCTCCTTTAGCAGGCAGGGCATGGAGAGCAGCCCGGGGGGCTGCGGCCTAGTGGGGCTCTGACCACTGACTGCCTCTTCGCAGGTGGGAGAGCTTGTGGGTGATGTTTCCGCTCTCAGGGGCATGTCCTGCTCCTCTGCTGTGGCCCCGCCCTCTGAGGGGCATTCTGGGAGCTTGTTGGCCTTCTGGGCATCAGCCATCTCTGGAGGGCGGGGCCAGGTGGGGGAGATGTCTCAGATGCAGGGGCTGCTAGGTGATCAGTGGCTGTGGCAGACCTGCAAAGCAACAAATGTACGTCAATAAGTAAAGTATTTGGAAACAGAATAATGTGACAAGAAGAGCGCGAATTGTTATTGGGTGAATCTCGATTTGCCAGAATAGAAATTTGTGAAGCGCGTACAAGCAGTTCTATCTGACCATGCCTTGATTTGTACATAGAGGTGGGCATTTTCTTGAATTGTAATTCATTTATGATTATCCATCATGATAAATGATCACAAAGTGCTCAAAGAGCAATAGCAGCAGACTTTTACCCCAGCCTCCTTTGAATTGTTTTATCTTATCCAGCAATTTCACTGATGCTGCTCTTTAAAAGAACACTGAGTGACTGCACATCATTACAAACAGTATAATTTCTTCTGTTTTATTGGATATAGTGCAGCAAATCTGAAATTAAAGTCTGTTTTTTAAGAATCGGCTTTTACATTGTGAAAATATCTATAATTTTTTAAATATTTTACACAGTTCCACTTCACTGCCCTTTATTCAATTCAGATCAAACAGTCGAAATGTCAAACTTTGAACTGATGACTGCTATAAGCCTTCCCCTTTCAGATTACCAGCCAGATGATTAGACGCAGAGTGAATGACTGTGTTGGCTAAAGGCCTGCTCTGGAATAGTCATCAGCTGAAAATCTACTCACAATTCTTGTGTATCTCTTGTGCCAAATAAGGCTCAACAAGAAAATTACGTTTAAGATGTTAAAACTCTAAGGAGGTCCAAACCTTTGTGTCCCCATAACCATTTCAAAATCAAAAAACAACTCAGAAAAAACATAGACGTCCAAATGAAGCCACGAGTGAGACTGTAAAGAGTAAGTGGAGGACGTGGTGTTTCAGGTTTAATGAGGCATGGCCACAATAACAGTGTCTGATTACACTATGTTACAGTTCTTACAAAACACGCACACAGCTTTCAGACACTGTGCTACTTTTTGGTTGTGCAGGGTATCGTCATCATCTGCAGTGCACCGTTTTGCTCCAACACGCCTGGCTGAGCTCTAGGAGAACTTGCAAGCAATGTCGCAACTCCAATGAGTGAAAACTGTGCAGTATAATTGAGTATAATATTTGTCACCAAAGACAAACAAGTTTCCAAGACATCTGGACATGGCACAATTATACACATCTGGCAGGACACCCTGCAGCACATCCCACCGTACACAGCAATGCTTTTCACCCCCAAGAACAACCTGAACAGTTCCTCATACCGCAGCCAAAAGTCAAAAGTGCACATTTATTTATATTTTAAGTCTAAAGGTGCTTTCACACCTACTTTTGTGGCCCAAACTTTTAGTTTAGTCTGAACCAAAACAGCAGGTGTGAAAGGTGAAGGGGCGGTCTCAGTCCAGACCAACAGAATCTGATTGGTTCAAAGTGAAGACCCTTTTTTGGATGCTTCTTTCAGATCAGAAATCAGCAATCAGCACAAATCAAACATTTCAACGCAAATATGAACGGTTGTTATTCCGAAGCCCATTTCCTGTATCTACTGTGACTGCACACAACACAAACTAAAGGAATCCAATGATAATCTGTGTGACATGCGTGCAGCCAAAGGGAGTCAGATTCTGGCAGGGAGGTTGCATTCAGCATTAAACCTTGAAAGCAAACACGCCCTGTTGAAGAAAACGCTGCTGTCAGAAGCGCTCACCAATCAATGCGAAGTGATGGCAATGGCGCCGACAGCCCAAGTAGGTGATGAGGTCAAGACGTAGTTAAGGTCATTAGTGTGTCACTAAACTGCAGTGTGAAACCAGAAATAACTGAACCAAAGTATATTTTTATGCAAAATCATCTTGTTGGGACTGGTTGGGACCTTAGTCCAGTACAGGAAACCCTTCGGTCACCCAAACAAAATGTGAGGTGTCCGGCTGCAATTCAGGAAACGTGGAAATGCATCCTGGGAGCCACTAGATGTAGATCTCTACATAAATATCACATACCAGAGGCCAAGAGCGTTTTTGGGTATGAAAAAGTAGCTTCTCTGAGTGAAAACTAGTGACGTTATGCTGCCCTTCGGAGCCTTGACACACAGGCACTGTTAGTTGAACCACTGTATCGATGCTTATCGTTGTCCTGAAGTGACGTCACTGATGACAACCTGCAGCCTTGTTTCAGTGTTTGTTCAGGAATTGGTTCAATTTTGGCAGCACTTTTGAGTACGTTTCCAGTCTTAGTTTGCAATGGAAAGATGTTATTCTACACTATGGGAACATGAGGTCACAGCATCTCACAGTAAGATACAGTTCTATGAAAATGAAATAAAACATCAATAAATCAATAAATCCATCCCCTCATGTTTATACAATCACATCTATTATATAATGTAAAATAATAATGATCATATCAATCAAAAATACATTCACTATTTACATTAGTTATGATTACTGACGTAAATTGTTCACATAGCTGGGAAACAAGTTACGCAGGCCTATATTCTTTTGACCACTAGGGGCCAGTAATGTGCACATGAAAAATGAACCTTTTCACAAAACACCATAAACCGTCGTCTCACCATCAGTAGTGAATACCAAACACTTTCGAGGTTTCTGCGCCAACAGAACCATTCAAAACACAAAACGATCCCTTCAGGTGCAACGGGAGCTGAGAAGATGCTACAATGTTCCCAATACAATGAGCTCTTCAGGGATTCCCGTCAGTGTTACAGGGGCTACATCTACATTTAATTTGTTTTTATTTCATCCAGTAAAATTTGATCAATGTGAAAGAAACCTGCCCACCAAAAGCTCAGAGACTAACTCCCTATACACAAACAAAGCTCCCACAGAAAGAGTGACGTCCTACATTTTAATAATTACACCTCTGATAAGCCCAGAAAGCACATCTGAAGAGCTCGCTCACACTGCTTTTCCATCCAATGCTGCATGATCAAATGTTTGGGGACAACCTTTAAAAGAACGCATTCAGCTACGTTACGTCACTGCTGACACAGATGTGTAAATGCACACAAAGCTTGTCTAATCCCAGTAGAGAAGTACTGCCAAAAGAATAGGACCTTTTGACACCAAGCCTAGTTCGGGGATGAGTTGGGAAAGTGGGGGGACGAGGTGCTGTGGTGAATGTCCAACACCTCACAGCTGAACTCATGGCTGAATGCAAACAAATCCTTAAGCAATGCAACATAATCTAGTAGCAAAACCTTGCCTGGACAGCAGAGACAGTTGCTCCAACAAAAGCAGGATAAAGTGTTTTATACCGTTGATTACAGAAGAAACAATGAACGAACACGTGTCCTGGTCCTTGTTTCCATCGTGTCCACTGGCTCACTTGTTTGTGTGAGGTCACAGGGGACCTGTGCTAGCTAGTCCTCATGTGAGAATCTGAAATGACTTTGCATTCCCACGGACAGCAATAAAGTATGTAGGTCATGCCTTGTCTTCTACAGCTTCTATAAAACACACTGGATGCAACATAGTGTAAAGAAGGTTCTAGGGTTATCTAGAACAGAGCAGCACGTCTCCAACTCTGACAGTAAGAGGACACACTGTAGCTCAGAGAAGTACTGGAGTCAGTATTAAATATGCTGGCTCTGACTCGGACCGAGGCTCGGACCGAGGCTCGGACTTGGACCAAGGCTCGGACCCGGAACGAGGCTCGGACCCGGAACGAGGCTAGGATAAAGACTCAAACCAACGCGGACCTGGGCTCAGTTCTGTTCTGTTACAGAGAGTCAGATACAGACTCAGCCTCAGATACAGACTCAGCCTCAGATACAGACTCAGCCTCAGATACAGACTCAGCCTCAGATACAGACTCAGATAAAGAATCAAATCAGACTCTGATAAAGATTCAGATTCAAATTCAGTAGAAGAGCTGAACTTGGGTTCAAATCACCTTGTTAAGGTTTGCGGTCATGTCGACCGTTAGGACTCGAAACCGGACCCAGGCTCGGACTCGGTTCCATTCTTTTCTGCTCCGTTACAGAGCCTCAGATACAGCCTCAGATACAGATAATAATAAAAAAAATCACATCAGACTCCAGTAAAGATTTAGCCTCAGATACAGACTCAGCCTCAGATACAGCTTCAGATACAGATTAAAAAAAAATCACATCAGACTCTAGTAAAGATTCAGCTTCAGATACAGACTCAGATACAGGTAAAGAACCACATCAGACTCCAGTAAAGATTCAGCCTCAGATACAGCTACAGACTCAGCCTCAGATACAGACTCAGATAATCAGATTCAGATAAATAATCAGATCAGACTCAGGTAAAGTTTCAGCCTCAGATACAGACTCAGACTCGAATACAGGCTCAGATTAGACTCAGACTCAGATACAGACTCAGATTTAGACTCAGGTCAAGACTCAGATTCAGATTAAGAATCAGATAAGACTCAGATAAAGATTCAGAAGAAGAGCTGAACTTGGGTAGAAATCGCCTCGTTAAGGTTTGTGTTGACCGTTAGGACTCAAACCCGGACCCAGGCTCAGTTGTTCTGCTCTGTTACAGAGACTCAGATACAGACTCAAATTTAAACTCTGCCTCAGATTCAGATAAATAATCAGATACAGCCTCAGATTTAGACTTACCCTCAGATACAGACTCAGATAAAGAATCACATCAGACTCAGGTAAATAAAGATTCAGCCTCAGATACAGACTCAGATTTTGACTCACCCTCAGATACAGACTCGAATTCAGATAAAGAATCAGATCAGACTCAGACAAAGACTCAGCCTCAGATTTAGACTCACCCTCAGATTCAGATAAAGAATCAGATCAGACTCAGATAAAGACTCAGCCTCAGATTTAGACTCACCCTCAGATACAGACTCAGATTAAGAATCAACTCAGACTCGGATAAAGATTCAGATTCAGTAGAAGAGCTGAACTCGGGTTCAAATAGCCTCATTAAGGTTTGTGGTCGTGTCTACCGTTAGGACTCGAACCCGGACCAGGACCCGGACCAAGACCCGGACCAAGACCCGGGCTCGGACTCGGTTCGGTTCTGTTCTGCTCGGCTCGCTGCGATAAGGTGAAGCACCTGATTGAAGACTGTCCTCATGTGTATTTTCTTCTCAGCATCGTAGATCGGTTGGTCGTGGTCGGGGGTCGCGCGTATAAAAGAGAGAAAATCGCGCGGAGCTGAAAGTTCTCGCTGCGTTTCAGCTCGGCGACCCCTTTAGCTCGGTGGGCTAACCTACAATGTCGTTTCCGTTCCCTTCACTGCCAGAGCCAGTGAGCGGCGCCACCTACCGGCCTGGAGACCAGCTGACACTCACAGCACGAACAGGAGACGACCAGAGGATGGATGGATGGATGGATCTTTATTGATCCCTTTGGAAGGGTTTCCTCCAGCAAATGAAGGTTGCAGCAGCATCATTACAGCACAGCACAGCACAGAGAAGATAAGAATAATATAATAAAGTGATATAGAAGAAATAGAGAATATATAATGTGGAGAGAATATGAAAAGTCCAGTAGGAGTTAGGGAACCAGCCTTGTGACTAGAAGGTCACTGGTTTGAATCCCTGAACTGGCAGGACTGACTGAAGTGCCATTAAGCAAGGCACTGAACTCCCCAGCTGCTCCCCAGGAGCTGAGCATAGGGCTGCCCACTGCTCCAGGCACGTGTGCTCACTGCACTTTGACATCAGCCGTGGCAAGTGCTACTTGTTGGTCCTGTGATGACGTTAGGATTGTTGGAGAATTCTTCATGCATCTATTGGTCTGCTCTTGGTAGGAAAACCAGATCTGTCTGTTGGCAGTTGTTTTAAATGTCCTCCACGTGTAAATTATTTTCCAGACAGTTGAACTGCTGATTTCTAATTGTTCCGAGATCTTTTTAAATCCCTTTCCAGACTCGTCTGCATTTATAACCTTCTTTCTGAAGGCCTCGGAAATCTGTATGGATGTAATCATGCCACTCACTTAAACCAAACTAATGTCTGAGGTTTGAATTAAACAGCTTCCAAAGTCCTCTCTAATGATGGTCTTATCATTTTCAGCTGATTCTAATTTTAGAAGAATTAAATATGGGAGTGTCCTAATTTGTTTCTCAAACAAAAAAAAATGAATAAAGGTTATTGACATTTACGCCATTCAGCTGATGATCTCATTCAGAGTGACTTACTCATATTACAGAGATGGGCCAGAGTAGTGTTAGGAGTCTTGCTCAATGACTCTTATTGGTGTAGCAAATCTCAATTGTCCAGGAATCAAACTCACATGGTGTGGTGGCTCACTGGTGGTTGCACCATACCAACCATTTACATTTTACCAATGACTAAGACATTTCTTCAGGTGTATGTGCTTCGTTACATCACCCCCATTTCTCTATATAGTTAAAATGAATATCAAATGTCCATATGTTTATCTTTTTTTAAAGTCAAAAGGTTTTCATGGGGTGTCCTAACAGCCATCTAAAATCAATCACCATTTTTTCAGTGACAGCATCCTCATGATTAATATTAGACTCTCAATAGCAGTTCAAAAAAGGAAACAGAAGATTGACAACTGAGTATATTTAAGTTGATGGTAAAATTGTGTACATTTTAACAGCAGAGTGGCTCAGTTCCAGTATGTTATTTAGACAGTGTGTTCATAAGGTCCACCTTCTGCTCCAATTCAGCATCCAGACGTGCCTAAAGCATACAGAAAACACACACAAACATATTACATAACAGCAATAGGAATATCACCAAAGGGTGTATTTTTTTGTACTGGAAGATTATAGTAAAACATACAAGTTCTCTTTTTGCCTCTTCGATCTTAACCCGAGCCAGGGCTGTACTCTGTGGAGGAAAGCATGAATTAATGACATCTCTGAAAACATGTTTCTTTACTGTATTCATCTGTGTAAAACACTTCTAGTGCAAAAATATATACATTATATCCATTAGATGTAAAGAGAAATGTTTCAAGCATTTGTAATCTAATTTTTCAAATTACTAAAATATTTCATAAGTTCAATCAGTAAAGGATGCACAAAACAGAAATGTCCAACTTCTGACAAGTGTGGTCATCTAAACACTCTGTACATGTTTTTTTTTTTTTTTTTTTTACATTTTTCCATTTGTACGCAATCCTATACAGAATAATTTGAGCAAAACTGGGAACTGCTGTATATGAAGTTATTCTTACAGGGCTCAGGTCACTGTATGGCTCCAGTTTCTTCGTAAGTGGTACTATTTCCTGCTTCAGTGCTGTGATTTTCTACAATTTAAAGGAGAAAAAAAAAAGACAACTAAACATGCTTATTTCACAGTAATAACAGTGGAGTGGTTTTAATACAGCATGAATCTTCAGCATGTGTATAGTGTTTACAGTTTTTTTTTGCTTAAACCTCTGAGAGCTGCACAATGGACTGGTGTGTAAGGGATTCGTCCATCTGTCTAGAGGCCAACCGGTCCTATAACAAAAAAGAAAGACAGAGTCACAAGTGAGAACAATCAGCCAAATTACGAATGACAAACATAGTTAACAAACGCAATGAACAAATCACCAGCTCCGAATGGACCAGTAACCCAAACACACACATTGTGGGAGACCATCTCACACCTTGACACATACACACCTGTGCCATTTTGTTCCTGTATGCAAGGTCTCTGGATTTGCTTTTCATAAAGTCCATATTGAGCAGCCTCTCCTCTGCTGTAGCTGCTTCTACCTGCTGGGCTTGTGTGGTCTTTCTCAGGTCCCTAAGACAAACAGTAGTTACAATAACATATGATCTCAATGTAATGAAAGTTACAGCAAACATGAAATAATTACTGGGTACATGCAAACATTTGAGTTGAGTATGTGTACCACAATCACATCACCGATGATTGATTCTCAAATAAGGACACCAATTTCCTAGGGCTGTATGGAGCCCGCTAAGGTGACATCCCACATGAATAAATAAAAGGCAGTTTCCACAATGGTGGGATGGCGTGTAAATGACTTAGTTGGACCTTGTTCCTCCAGACTTGCCACCTGTTCAGTTTTCACCCTGGACAGCGCGTTGTCCCCAGTGACCACGGTTTTAAATGTAATGTTCAATTGTTTTTAAAAAAGGAACAAACTGCCAATCAAATGATGAAGCAGTATCTGGTTTTGCAGAAGCAGCGCAATTTTAAGAGTCAGCCCTGCTGTAAGACTCTGCATGGTCTACCCCCTTCAGGGCTGAGCTGTTGTTCATGCACACTTCTAATTCACAATAATAGCACTTACAGTTGACTGGGGTTCAGTGTTCAGCTTGTACACAGCTTTTAGCAATAGTTGAAAAAAAACATGCATAAACTATGAAAATAAGACATGAAAGAGAAACTGGTGTACTTGAATAAAAAGCAGAGTAAATCAAAATTTTGAATAACCATTTCTATAAAAATGTTATTTAAATAAGTGTTTTAGTTAGTATAAGGAGTAGGTGTCCATAGTGGCCAAATCTTACATCATATTAAATTTCCCCTTCTTGATAGATCAGTTATGATTTTTTAATGCTTTTCGCAGCAGATTACAATACAGCCCTAATATATACATGTGCTTCCACCTACTCTTGCAGCTTCTTCCGATGCATCATTGTGGAAGCCATTTTTTTCCTCACAGCCGACAGCTCCCGCCCCAGTCTCCTCTCAGTTTTCTCTACTTCAGCGAGATCACTGGTCAGTTTATTAACTGCAGGGACAAAGCTGCAAACCAAGAAAAGGTCAGTACTCCATTTTTTAATTAACTAATAAATAAATTAATTAATTAATAAATTAATAAAAAGGCTTCTGCAAGTCTGTTTCACCTCCCCATGGATGTGTCTTTAACTTTAAGTGTCTCTGCAGTGCTTTCTAACACAGACAGCAGGTCTGAGGTTGATTTGCACATAGTTCCAGGTTGTAGCCCACCTACTTGGAGAAGCAGGTCTTGTAAGTGTGCAGCTATAATAAAAACATAGAAAATTTAGTCTTCTAGTATGACTATATAACAGGGAAGCACTCATGGGAATTCTGCGCCAGGGCCAATACCATCGCTCTGATACTCTGAAGTTTTCTGTTTGTGATCATCTATAAGCAGCTTGACCTCCTCGCATCTCTCCTCACTGAGATGCACAAGCTGGTCCAGCAGTTCAATAGTACGGGTGTTCACTTCAAAGTCAGGTACTGCCTGACCCCCGAAAACTGACCCCAGCCACCGGTTTACCTATGAAAGAGTTCAGCAGATGAGGTACAGTCAGGTTACAGGTTACATTGTATTCCACAAGCAAATGATCAGAAACACACTACAAGTAAATGTAGGGATGAGTGCTAATGGAAATTGTGGGCCTCTCCTGGTATTCTGATATTTTCCCATATTCCCAAAATTCCTGTGGATTAATAGTTTGCTTGCAAAGACATTTTCCTGAGAGTGTATGTACACAGCACTACACACATTAACTGTACACTTGAAAAACGGTCCTTACGTAGTAACAAGCAAATCCACTGGTCTTGTGCACAGAAGTCTCTACACAACTTAAACCAAGTGTTTGAGTCAGATTATTTCATATTCACGTCTTAAAACGCCTGGTGATGATTAACTTTGAGTTATATCAGACGTAAACAAACTGCTTTGTCTAAAAAAAGTGACAAAGGGAAAAATTTCCTTCTTTTTCCAATTTTCCGTTCCACCTTAAAGGATGCGGCAGCTCCATTCAGGCCCCTCTGCGCTGGAGCAGAAGTGCAGAACTGCCCCATTTAAGGTGGAACGGAAAATTCTTAAACCTGCTTTATAAACGTGTGTCATGTAAGTAAGTTACTTTAAATAGCTGCTCGAACTCACCCTTTTGCTCCTGTCACACATATTTCCACTTTAAAATAGGAGTAAAACGAAGAAATACGCCAAAGCCCGGATTTCAGCTATATCATAAATTTGTAAACACGTCTGTTCCCGCCACACGCTTTACAGCGCGCTCTAGTTCCGGGCTGTGAAAGCGGGAACATCATTGGCTGTTGTCGAACATGACTGACCAATGAACGCAGGCGTCCGCCCAAAGCCCCGCCCCTTTCACAAGGTCGCATAGAGGTTTCTGTTTTATTAATGCTTTTTGTTGATATTAATGACAGATTATCTTTCCGTTAAAACGGCCGTCATTTTATGAAATGTATTATGAAATTAAAACAAATAATTCTTTATAATCTCTGTGTGATAAGCAATAAAGATGTTCCAGGATCAGAGGTGGTAAAAGTTTGATGCTTCTAAAAGCTGGTCAGGACACCAACTGATTTTTAGTTGTTTTTTTGTTTTTTTTATGATGTAAGAATAAATGGCCATCGCGACTGTGTAGTAATACAGTAATTCATTATAAGCAAATTGCATAAGCAGACTATATAAATGTAATAAAATACAGAGTGCACATTATAATACTCCTGCACTTTTCCTGTACTATGCCCACATGTACGTTTGTGACTTGTGATATATATATATATATGTGTGTGTGTGTGTGTGTGTGTGTGTGTGTCAGCAGGGGACTCTTATTCTGTAATGCGGAAGCCCCCGCGCCTCCCCCCGGTTCCTTTTCCGGCGGTGTGTGTGTATTTCACCTCCTCCGCGTCCTCCATTTCACTCCTCCTCCCGCCGCTCGGTGCAGCTCCAGGTCCCGGTCTCCCAGCATGCTGTCCGTTCGCGTCGCGGCCGCTCTGGCCCGCTCCCTGCCCCGCCGGGCCGCCTTCGTGAGTCCCTTCTCTGTGCTGCCTCTTTTAAAGCGGCTCCGCTACGGCTCCAGCGTTAATCTGCGGGTCACGGCGCGCGCCGCCATCTTGCGCGAGCGCGGCCTGCCGTCCCCCGCGGACCCGCCGCCTCCTCGCGCAGTTCAGGCTGCAGTTTAATGTGTGTGTGGTTTGGGTCTGCGGGGTCTGTGTGAGTCGGTGAATGGCGGAGCTGAATCTGTGACATTGGTCCGCTGAAGGTCAGGTTCGGTCAGAACGGAGTTGTGTTGGGTCCTGAAGCAGCGGGTTACACCGACACTGTGGCGTGTAATGTAGGCCGCCGGCTCAGCCTGTACCTTCCTCGGTCAGTGTCGTGGTCAGCAAAGCTGTCCAGTCATCAGATGGTGGCGCAAGCGAACTCTTGGGAGTGTCCCCTCCTGCAGAGCTGCCTAACGTGTGTCCTTATCACACTGACCCGCTGGTTGTCCTCCCTGTCTGCAGGGACGCTGTGGCTGGTGGAGGGACTTGAAGGTCAACAGCCTGTATGGGCTTCTCTGCAGCTCTGAGGAGGTGAAGCCACCCTGCTTTGGATCCCTGGTCTTATTAATGTGTGTATGTGTTCTGCTTTATAACAGGTTTCCAAGAATGTAGCCGCAGCTGCTTGTGTTGGGGCGAAGAACCTGCACACAGGGAAGCCATGGCTGCAGAAGACAGGTGAGGGACTTTGTTTGACTTCTGGAAACATGGAAATTTGTCCACTGCCTTCAAACCGTCTGCCCTGTGAAACCAGGGCCAATGAGCGCATGTGCCCAGAGTGGCGGGCAGCACAATTTGAGACAGTTGGAGTAAGTACTTCTGTCATGTCCTGCCAGTTCAGGGAACTGACATGACAACCTTTATCTGTCTTTGACTTGTCAGGCACTGCAGAGGTGTCCAGCATTCTGGAGGAGAAGATTCTGGGAGCAGATACTGGCGCAGATCTGGAGGAAACCGGACGTGTGCTGTCCATTGGTGATGGTATTGCCCGTGTGTATGGGCTGAGGAATGTGCAGGCTGAAGAGATGGTGGAGTTCTCATCTGGGTTGAAGGTGAGCAAGCAGGGGGTCAATGGGGTTACTGGTGCAGCAGTGCTGTGGGTTGAGGTCGTACTCAGTGCTGTCATGTTCTAATACTTGTAATGAGGCTAATGGCCACTTTTTCATGCTACTGGAATCCTCAGTTGGGGTTTTGGTTTAATTAAAACTTTAATCAATTCATTTAGTTATACATTGTTTTACACTATGAAACCTGAAAATGAGAGCCTTTCAGATGCAAATGTGAGATGCAAAGAAATTTCATTCACAAGTGTCAATGCTGGTTAAGTGTGTAAATGGGTGTCTTCTGGCTTTTGTATAGCAAGAGCTGAAAGTCAAGTTAAAGTGTAAAGTATATTTATTATACATTAAAGGTAAATGTTGTACAGCATATTCCATATCTGTTAGAGCACAGGTCCAGCCCCTGGGCTCAGGGGCCTGGACATCTTTGATCTCATTTGCCTTGGGAGTTTTTGGTCACACTTTGATACATTTCCCATGTGTAGGGTATGTCTCTGAACTTGGAACCTGACAACGTTGGTGTTGTGGTGTTCGGTAACGACAAGCTGATCAAGGAGGGTGATATCGTGAAGAGAACTGGAGCCATCGTAGACGTGCCAGTTGGAGAGGAGCTGCTGGGCAGAGTTGTTGATGCTCTGGGAAATGCTATTGATGGCAAGGTCTGTTGATGGAGCCATTTCCTGTTGTGACCTTTGAAGTAGCATACTTCAGTTTAAAGCTATGACCTAGCAAGAAGCTGAACATTCCAGATTTGACTGACATGCTTCAACTGTAGCATTTCCTCTTTTGTTTCCTTTAGGGTCCTCTAGGCTCCAAGCAGCGTAGGCGTGTTGGGCTGAAGGCTCCTGGTATCATTCCCCGTATCTCTGTGAGGGAGCCCATGCAGACTGGCATCAAGGCCGTGGACAGTCTGGTGCCCATTGGTCGTGGACAGAGAGAGCTGATCATCGGAGACAGGCAGACTGGGTGTGTAGAAGGCATTTCATTCTTAAATACAGTTGCGAGTCTAAAAAGTAGTTCTCATTTTGCTATTGCAGGGGGCAAGTCTATGTATGACTGACTTGGTTGTCTTTGTATTCCAGCAAAACTGCCATTGCTATTGACACAATCATTAACCAGAAGCGCTTCAATGATGGCACTGATGAGAAAAAGAAGCTTTACTGCATCTATGTTGCCATTGGTCAGAAGCGTTCCACTGTGGCCCAGCTGGTCAAGAGGCTGACTGATGCAGATGCCATGAAGTACACTATTGTGGTGTCTGCCACAGCCTCTGATGCTGCTCCCCTGCAGTACTTGGCCCCCTACTCTGGCTGCTCCATGGGAGAATACTTCAGAGACAACGGAAAGCATGCCCTGATCATCTATGATGACTTGTCCAAACAGGTGAGGGCTGTCTAGGGTCTTGTTCAAACTAGTGTGTGAATTTTGAATAATTTACATTTGTGTTGAGTATTGATGCTAGCTTGGAACTTGCATGTGGAGAATCCAGATAAATACTAAAAACGAAATGGAAGATCAATGTCAAAATCCTTGGAGCAGTGTCTGGCAATAGCTGGCCTGGTCTTATTTTTGTGATGTGGACCACTTGTTAACGCGCCTTAATCACCCTTACTGCCCTAAATGGACTTTGGGTCCATAGTGTTGGTATGTTCCATTTCATTCTGACCACTGTTCACTTGTGCCCTTTAGGCTGTAGCCTACCGTCAGATGTCCCTGCTGCTGCGTCGTCCCCCTGGTCGTGAGGCCTACCCTGGTGATGTGTTCTACCTGCACTCTCGTCTGCTGGAGAGAGCTGCAAAGATGAATGACAACTTTGGTGGTGGTTCCCTCACAGCCCTGCCCGTGATTGAGACTCAGGCTGGAGACGTGTCTGCTTACATTCCCACCAACGTCATCTCCATCACTGATGGACAGGTGCGAGAGCAGATTTACGTGGTACGATGTGTTGAATATTGAATGAAGCCTGACTTTCTGATCTCCTGTATGTGCAGATCTTCTTGGAGACAGAGTTGTTCTACAAGGGTATCCGCCCTGCTATTAACGTAGGTCTGTCTGTGTCCCGTGTGGGTTCAGCTGCTCAGACCAGGGCCATGAAGCAGGTGAGGTCCTGTTTGTTTAATGAAATCTCACATGGTGTAGAATCAGTTTGACTTCTAGTAATACTCAATTTGTGATCCAGGTTGCTGGTACGATGAAGCTGGAGTTGGCCCAGTATCGTGAGGTCGCTGCCTTTGCACAGTTTGGCTCTGATCTGGATGCCGCCACCCAGCAGTTGCTTAACAGGGGTGTGCGACTCACAGAGCTTCTGAAACAAGGCCAGTATGGTAAGTATCACAGCACCCTCTACTGCAGTGGAGGGGTGGAACTGAAAGTAGGCTTTGGTTTTGTATTTAGACACATGCTATTTGCTCTAATCGATCAACCTGTTTTGCTTTTACTTTCTGGACCAGTTTCTGTAGAATTTAGATAAACTCCTTCAAGAGTTTGTGTGGTTAACTTTAGGAATTATGGTGGGTGTGTGGACTGACTGCCAGAAAAACATTAAATCTTGATGTACTTAAACATGATTCCTTTCCAGCTCCCATGGCCATTGAGGAGCAGGTCACAGTTATCTATGCTGGTGTGAGGGGCCACTTGGACAAAATGGAGCCCAGCAAAATCACAAGGTTTGAGAAGGCTTTCCTTCAACACATTCGCAGCCAGCACCAAGAATTGCTAGCAGCCATTCGGTAAGCTCTTTATGATCCTAAGACCCTTTCATATGAACACTTCATATTCCAGTCTTTTTGGCCCATAGTGTCATGTTTGACATTTTCATTTCTTTAAGCTAGTAAGCAGGGCTTTCGAGTCCAGTGAAGAATGATCACTTCCCATTTGTACTAACCAGCCTGTCTTCTGCTTTCAGGGCTGATGGCAAGATCTCTGATGCATCAGATGCCAAACTGAAGGAAATTGTGCTCAGCTTCTTGTCTAGCTTCGAGTAATGTCCTCCACAACTCCCTTTGCTCATGTTTGTCCATGTTTGCTTAGTGCTCTGGTAAATTTATATGAACGTCAAACTTCAAGCAGCACTTGATCCTCAATGTACATAAATCTCCTAACAGAGAATAAAGTGTTCTACTCCATTTTCCTGACTCGTGCTGTATTACCAACGTGGACCATGTGAGGGCAGTGAGTAACTGGAATTGGATTAACTGCATCCCCATCTTCCACTTATTTCAGGGTTGAAGAGAAATGCAGGTTTTACTTGAAGCTCGTCACTTTGATTCAGTTCTGGACACGGGTTCAGTAGCAGGTCTGAGACCAGAGAATGGATCATGGCTAGTCTGTAAATTCCATCTGATTTTATTTAATAAGCACAACTGTACATGATGTAGGCTTACTTTCATTTGTAGTCTCTGGGCACTTAAAATGGCAAGCTAAAATAATAACTTTGTCAAGCATTGAGGGATAAATACTTGGACGGATTCTGATTCAAATTTTCATTTCATGGGACACCTTCACCCACTTTCCTGTCATGGAAATTGAGGGAGATTGTGGGAAAATTGTCCTGCAGGATTCCTGTTCTCCATAGCTGGGAATGAACTGGATATTAAGTAAGACTAGACTGAATTGTGCAAAATGGTTAAATTTATTTTGGTATTTTATGGTGCTTGCTCCTGGACTTCCCTTATCAGAGATCACTAGAGTTCAGTGATGTAATAATGGTTCGAGGGAAGGAAAGGGGTGATAGATGGTTCATACTCCATATGGTTCATACTCCATATGGTTCACAAACCATAGCTCAATTGCTGGGAAAAATCCTGTAAAATGGCTTCTATTCCTGAACCTTAAAGGCACTATCTGCAGATGTCAGACACAAGGATCAAGGCACAGTAATAGGGGCCTATGATGGTTGCAGAGCTAGAATACTAACACAAGCAGTGTAGCATGTGAAATATGGATCTGGATGCCAGGAAAAGGATACGCCAAGAAAATGGCATCATTAAGAGGGAGGGAAATTGTCAATTTCAGTTCAGCACTGCTACCCTGATAAAATTCAGACCAGTCCTAAATTAGTGATCAGTGGATGGTGTTGGACCCATTAATGCCCTAAAAAACCTAGAGAAGCTTTAACTTTTCTATTCTGTTTTTGGGATCCCTGCAATCTAAAGATAAAACAAACAGGAAGCAGTTAATGATGCACATTTTAGCTGTTTCCAAAAGACTGCTGTACAATTAAATGGATATGCAGGCTAATTAGTGACTGATCGTCAGACAAGTTTATTCTAAAATAAATGATTCCAAAATTGCTTGTTTAGTAGAGCAGTGTTTCTCAACCCTGCACATTTGTAGTGCGTTCACTCCATCCAACACACCTGATTGAAAGTTTTTCAGAATTCAAAGCAGGTGATCCTCTAAATGTGCAGGACAGGGGTGCCTCTAGGCCCAGGGTTGAGAAACATTGCTTTAGAGGATGTATGAGTGCATGTTTCCCAATTGTCCCATTTTCCATTGGATGATCAAGAACTCCAAGAGGACCCTCAGGATGCTTTGATGGTTACATACATGGTTTCTTTACAGACATTAATATATTTGTAATTAAATGCAGTTATTGTACTGTTCATTAATGTGTTATTAAACTCCATCACTGATAGAACACAACTCTTAAGCTAGAGATATGCACATTGTGACTGCCACATATGTTGTGTGTTTAGTGCATCAGAAATGCACTTCCTCAGAAATGAAAGCAACAGTGCAGTAGAGGTGTAGTACACACAAAAATGCTAGGGGGCAGTGCAGGTGCTCCGCAGCATCAAAATGCATAATTTTACAGAAAGTCTGTGTAACCATGTTAGCAATTACCCACACTTTTATAATGTGTCTTTGCTGCTGTACAGTTACAGTTATGCTGGTCTTAACTGCTGGAGAGAGATTGTTGGTCTGTGTTCTCTGGTTTGCCCTCCAATGGAAACCTTCAGTAACACACAGGCAAGAACAGTGCATCTGGTTCTCAGTGCTGAACTTTGTGCACATTTTGTTGTTACAGCCTTATTTCAAAATGGATTCCATTTTTTTTCTCCTCATTCTGTTCTACACACAATAGACAAAGTCTATTTGAAATATTTGCAAATATATATATATATATATATATATAACATGCACACAACTATCATAGCCTTTGCTCAGTATTTTGTTGAAGCACTGTTTCCAGCAATTACAGCCTCAGTCTTTTAGAGTTTGATGCTACAAGCTTGGCTGCTGTTTATGGGATGTTTCTCCCATTCTTCTTTGCAGAACCACTCAAGCTCCATCAGTTGGATGGGGAGAGTCAGTGCAATTTTAGATATCTCCAGAAATGTTCAATGGGGTTTAAGTCTGTGCTTTGGCTGGGCCACTCAAGGACATTCATAAAGTTGTCCCCAAAGCTGCTCCTTTGTTATCTTAGCTGTGTGTTTAGGGTTGTTGCAATGTTGGAAGATAAACCTTCGTCCCAGTCTGATGTCCAGAGTGCTCTGGAGCAGGTTATCATCAAGGATGTCTCTGTACATCACTGCAGTCATCTTTCCATCAACCTTGACTAGTCTCCCAGTCCCTGCTGCAGAAAAACATCCCCGCAGCATGATGCTGCCACCACCATGCTTCACTGTAGGAATGGTATTTGCTAGGTGATGAGCAGTGCACTCCCAGACATGATGCTTGGCATGCAGTCCAAAAAGTTCAATAATTTTGTTTCTTTGAGTCCTTCAGGTGCCTTTTAGCAAACTCCAGACGGGCTGTGATATGCCATTTACTGAGGAGTGGCTTCTATATGGCCACTCTACCATACAAGCCTGATTGGTGGAATGCTGCAGAAATGGTTGTCCTTCTGGAAGGTTCTCCTCTCTCCACAGAGCAATGTAGGAGTTTCGTCAGTGTCAGTGACAACTGGGTTCTTGGTCACCTCCCTGACTAAGGCCTTCCTACCAAGATCACTTAGGTTGACCAGGTGGCCAGCTCTATGAAGAGTCCTGGTGGGTCTAAACTTCTTCCATTAATGGATGATGGAGGCCACTGTGCTCATTGAGCATCAGCAGATTTTTTTCTGTTCCCTTCCCCAGATCTGTCTCAATATACTCCTGTCTCTGAGGTCTACAGACAATTCCTTAGACTTCATGTCTTGGTTTGTGCTCTGACCTGCACTGTCTACTATTTGACCTTAAATAAACAGATGTGTTTCCAAATCATGTCCAATCAACTGAATTTACCTCAGGTGTCCATTCAAGCTGTAGAAACATCTGAAGGATGATCAGTGGAAACAAGATGAACCTGAGCTCAATTTTGAGTGTCATGGAAAAGGCTGAGAATACTTATGTACATGTTATATTTTGGAGTTTATTTTTATTACATTTGCAAAAATTTCAAACGTTTCTCACTTTGTGATTGTGGGGCATTGTGTGTAAAATTTTGATGGAAAATAATAAATTAATTAGAAATTAATTTAATCTAATTTGGAATAAGGCTATAAAATAAAATGTGCAAAACGTGAACTGCTGTGAATATTTTCCAGATACACTGTATGTGAACAGTAGCACCACTGTTTCTCAACCCTACCCTACACACTGTAGAGCTTTCCATGTTCTCAACACACCTGAGTTGAAGGGGTGTATTAAAGATAAAACATACAGGGCAGGGAGGCCTCCAGGACCAGAGTTGAGAAACACTGGCCTATGAAAACACAACAGCCAAAGTATATTTTGAGTGTCAGAATTCTGCATGTCATAAAGTAAGCTTAGAAAAAAGTGGTAGTTATGAGATAAGTGGAACATAAACATCTAGATATATAAAATGACTGTGTGTCTGGATGTTACAAATCTACCTACATGAGTTCATACTCTAACAACGTATAAACCTTCTTCAATATCCGCACTTCTGTCACTGCATTTGACGTGGATTTGAGCAGAGCATCCAGACGGAGAAGCATCTATATACACATATATATCTGTATCTCTGATTGTAATTGGATTTTAAACCACCCCTAAATGTGCTTTGGATCCGATTCTCAAAAATCAAATTTCATGTGGTTTCATGCAGTCCGGATTATCAAAAATCAATCTGGACACAATCCAGAAATCCCATTTGGGCCGGCAGCCTGAACATTTCCTTAAAATCAGGGTTTGGCATTCCCTAGCTTCCTGGCCTTTATTCTCACATGTCTTCATAACAGTGTTGGTGGAGTGTTTTCCCCTTTAATCAGGTGTCACGGTCCTTGGGGCAGAGAAATCAAGGTGGAATATAATTGGGTATCAGTGCTGTGACCTAAGATGACCTTTAGGCTGAATTTGTCATTACCTTATTGGTTGTCAGGCTGAAATGTGTTTGATGAAACATCATCTTGGCTCATTTAAGTTGAAATTTAAAATGCAATTTTAATAAAAAACTTAATTTATTAAATCAAATAAAATCTTGATGCACACATATGTAAACAAACATTTACATTTGGGATGTTTAAAGTAGCTTAATGCAAAGAAAAAAAAACATTCAGAAATGTGTAAGTGTGTATTAAAACATTGTGGCTCAGTGTGTGATACAGTGCAGTTGACTTCTTTAAACACTTCAGAGAACTGAAGCAACAACAAAGTCTACTGTAAAAATTGTGATTGTGAACGTGATTCCATGTAAACTGTGAAGTGTGCACACTGTGAAGGAGTTAAAACTTTATGGTGTCTGGACCAGTACTTTATCCAAGTGTTTCAGAATCATTAAACCACCTCGAGTTCTAGACTGCTGTGAAGTGTGTGTGTGTGTGTGTGTGTGTGTGTGTGTGTGTGTGTGTGTGTGTGTGTGTGTGTGTGTGTGTGTGTGTGTGTGAGTGTAACAGTCATCCATTTTAGACCCAGTACTGTTTGATGGTGATAGGGGGTGCATGGTGTCTGTGTTTGGGAATGTGGTTCTGTGTGACGTAACTTGGGTCGTAATAATCCCACTCAAGGCCAGAAGCCCAGTGCCCTCCAGGGAAACCGTCGCTGTCCGCCGACAGGATGCGCAAAGACACACCTGAATGATTATTTGCACACATTTACACACTGTATATGGTACACACAACTGAAACTCAAACACAATTCTTTCTTCTTTTTTTTTTTTTTATAATTTTTGCCCCTAGATGTGCCAATTACCCATCCCCCTAAGTAGCCTCCCACATTACATGCCCTGCTCTCGACGCTAGAGCGGAGAGATTGTCCACATGTTTCCTCCGAGTCATGTGACGATAGCCTACCGCCTCTTTTTGAACTGCCGCCATTTGTATCATTGCTGGGCAGCCATCGTGCTTGGAGGAGAATTGGAGGAGCCCCGGATCTGATACAATGGACGGCAGACGCCTGCATCGACCAGCAGCACACTTGTGAGATGTGGGAAGATCGCCATCTACCCACCCCCGAGGGAGAGCAAGCCAATTTCTCTCCCTCTGGACCCCGGCTGCTGATGGTGACCAGCATGGACCTGGAGTCGAACCAGCAACCCAGGATCATAGTGGTAGCACCTTAGCCTGCTACGCCACTCTGGGCCTTCAAATACAATTCAACATGAATTTGGCAGAACATGGGCTAAAGGACAAAGATCAGCTTCACAATTTCCCCTTTAGCTAAAATCAGAATCAACAGTCGAGACATTTCTTATTATTGGCCTACATAAAATAGTCACCTGGCATGTGCAGATGGCATTGCATGAGGATGAGAGGGCTATAAATACCTGTGGGGTGTGTGATGGGATTCACAGATTGAGAAGAGGAGGAACATTGCAGTGAATATCTCGTTTGAAGTCTGGAAAATGAATTACAAAGCAAATGTTAATGATGGGCTAAAACAAGTGAAGGATCTGAATTTGCTGGTAGAACCATGTGAGCAAATGCTTTGATACAGCCAATTCAGCTTCTTCCTTCACACTGTGGCCTTTGGCATGCCCAAATGCAATCCAATCCCTCGTTTAACATCTGCTTTTTGACCCAATTTCTAAACATCGAACAAGACATTCAGCACACTGTACCACCATTTCTCAATCTATGAATTTGCAGGAGCCTGAAGCTACCACCACCCTAAACATGCAAGGTGGCTAATTATTTTGTCCACTGAGCTCAGAATCACAAATGACTCAAATAGGTCATCTCAAATAGAGATCCACACTGTAGAAATTGGCCTGTGACACTAACATTCTCCCATTCATTTGCTACTTCACACCCGGACGGTTTTGTGGTTCAGATGCCTTTTGGCACCATGTCTAATACCAGTTGAGGGCTGGAGAGGTGTAAAGGCTGCCAGCATTAAGCTGGGGTGCAGTGGAACTGTGTTCTTTGAAATGATGGTGCTCCATCCCATACTTTTGGGATGAGTTGGGGTGGTGATCATCCAACATCCTGACCTCACAAATTCTCCTCTTGTAACAATAGAGACAGTTACTCCAACAAAGGCAGGATTAATGCTTTTTAATACTCTTTGATTTCAGAAGAAACAATGCATGAGCAGCGGTATGTATCTACACCACATTTAAGGTCATGAGAAAGTTATGCAGTCTGGCTTTAGCTCTATATTCTGACTCTATGCTCTTACTTGACTCTAACACTTACCTTGCCACTGGTCAGTAGCTGTATTTCAGGCTAATCTATTTTGTTCAAAATGTGCCTTCACTGACCAGGGACACCTTATTTCCAACTTCAAACCCACCTGCGCTGGCGCCAAAGTCACTGTCTAGTCCAGGTCCGGCAGCAGAGGAGCTTGCGGATGCTACAAAACATGAGGTCTCCTGTGGAATGCTGCTGATGATCTCACCCTCCACATGGAGCTTATCCAGAGATATGAGCTCCAACTCCATTGTGCTACTCCTGCGCATCATCGTTACAGGTATGGAGGCCTGGTGTGTACACACACATACACATATAAATATGAAAGCTCTGTAACAAATCCATTAAAAAGCAGTATTGTTATGAAAGTACAGCCTGTTGAAAAGTAAACAGAGTGATTTTGCTGAGTGGGAAACAGTGAGCACGGAACGAGGAGGATGGGTTCCTCTCTTGAGCCTTGGTTCCTCTCAAGGTTTCTTCATCTCAGAGGGACTTTTTCTGGCCTTTCTCACATGAGGCTCGGACCCGGGTGCTTCGTGACAACTCCTTTATTGTAAAAAGCGCTATAGGAATAAACTTTGACTGACTAATCGAGTGAGAAACATCCACAGTCAGAACTGTTCAGTGCTGCTGAGAGGAAGCAGACACATCTGAACATCAAGTTTAATCTAGTTTAAGAATCAGCAGGTTGACAATCCACTCACGGTGGTGGGGGGTGGGGGGGGTGGGTGCATGCATGCACGTCCCACTACTTTACCATCACCACCAACCATCCTCTCCTCCTCCACGGCACTGTAGTGACACCGACATTGTGGTGGTGGTGGTGGTGTTGTGCGAGTCACACTGGTACGAGTGGTGCTGCTGTAGTGCTTAAACACCCCTTCACCCTAGCTGTGTAACCCCAGCTGGTCATCCCCCTGTTTCTGGTTGGCAGTCTGTTCTCAGTTCAGTAGGGACACTGAGGGGTTTAAACACTCCAGCACGGACACTGACCCACTTCCTGTGCTGTGAAGACCAGTGTCTGACCACTGATGTTAGTGATCAGACATGTGCGCTCTCTGTGTGAAACAAGTACAACCAGGACTAGTGCGAGTGGTCTACAGTCACCAGCTTGACCAATTCAGCCAGTCTAAGCTGGTGCATAGAATGGCAACAAACGACAGTTCAAACCAGTTCAGAGCATCTTTACCCCGACGCGTGTCGCGAGCTGCTCCGGCGAGTTGGGGGGCACGCGGTGGCCTCGCCGCCCCTCCGAGTCGCTGGACTGGAGCAGCAGGACGGGCGCGCTGCCCCCCCGCCACGCGCAGCCTTGTACGCGCCGCTCCGCCGAGGACGCCAACGACGACGTGGCGGGCTGCGCGAGCTCGGGCGCCGACCGGAAGCGCCTGTGGGGCCTTGGCAGCCGGCGCGCGCCCTTCCTGCGGCCGGCGAGCAGCAGCAGCAGCCGGAGCCCGAACAACAGGCAGGGCAGCAGCAGCAGCGCCAGCGCACACGGGGCCAGAGCCAGCACCAGCAACGCCGTCCCCGACACCGACACGGGCACCGGCACCGGCAGCCGCTCGGAGGGGCCAGCCGTCATTTGCGGCTCAGACATGTCCGACAGACCCGCTCAGACCAGTTCAGACCCACTCTGCAGAACCGGCTTCAACAGCTGCGTTTGATTCACACCATTAAACTGTCTCAGCCCAGCGGCCACTCACAGAGGCTTAATCCCTCCCCAAACACACAACCTCACGCAGGTTCCTCCTCAACACACAACCTCACCTCACTGTGTGAGGTTCCTCCTCAACATCTGTGAGGTCCCTCCTCAACACACCTCACATTGAGGTTCCTCCTCAACACAACCTGACAGTGAGGTTCCTGAACACACAACCTCACCTCACTGTGTGAGGTTCCTCCTCAACACACGTCACCTCAGCAATAGATGAGGCGCTGTCATACATACATACATTCATACATGCATACACTCACTCACTCACTCACTCACTCACTCTATCTGTATGTATGTATGTATATATACATTTGTACTCAAAAGTTTACATACCCCAGTACATACCATTTATTGTTAAACGACTGTGTTTTCTCTTTTTAAATCATAAAGCCAACCAAAAACATCCAAATGACCTTGATCAAAAGTTCACATACCCTGGTGATTTTGGCCTGATAACATGTACAGAAGTTGACACAAATGGGTTTGAATGGCTACTAAAGGTAACATCCTCGCCTGTGACCTGTTTGCTTGTAATCAGTGTTTGTGCATAAAAGCTGAGTGAGTTTCTAGGATCCAGACAGACTCTTGCATCTTTCAACCAGCCACCGACGTTTCTGGATTGTGAGTCGTGGGGAAAGCAAAAGAATTGTCTCTATGGGAAAAGGTAGTTGAACTGTATGAAAAAGGAAAGGGACACAAAAAGATATCCAAGGAATTGATAATGCCAGTCAGCAGTGTTCAAACTGATTAACAAATGGAAAATCAGGGGCTCTGTAAAAACCAAACCACAGTCAGGTTGACCAACAAACATTTCGGCCACAACTGCCAGCAAAATTGTTCTGGATGCAGAGAAAATCCCACAAATAACATCAGCTGAAATACAGGACTCTCTGAAAACTAGCGGTGTGGCTGTTGCAAGATGCACAATAAGGAGGCACTTGAAGAAAAATGGGCAGCATGGTCAAGTGGCCAGAAGAAAGACATTACTGCGCAAATGCCCCCTCACCAACCATACACCAAACAGCATAGAGACGAGCCTCAAAACTTCTGGAACAAGGTCATTTGAAGTGATGAGACCAAAATCTAACTTTTTGGCCACAACAATAAACGTTACATTTGGAGAGGTGTCAGCAAGGCCTATGGTGAAAGGAACACCATTCCTACTGTAAAGCATGGAGGTGGTGTTTTGATGACGTGTGAGCTACAATGACCCAGGAAACTTGGTCAGAGTTGAAGGAAAGATGAATTCAGCATGGTATCAGCAAATACTGGAGGCAAAATTCAGCCCCTGTCTATAATCAGCCCAGAAGCTGTGCCTGGGACATACTTGGACATTCCAACATGAAAATGATCCAAAACACAAGGCCAAGTTGACCTGTCATTGGCTACAGCAGAACAAAGTGAAGGTTCTGCAGTGGCTTTCTCAGTCTCCTGACGTCAGTGTCATTGAGCCACTCTGGGGAGGTTCTCAAGCATGCAGTTCATGCAAGACAGCCCAGGAATTTACAGGAACTGGGGGCTTTTTTCCAAGAAGAATGGGCAGCTTTACTATCCGAGAAAACAAAGAGCATCATCCATAACTACCACAAAAGACGTAAAGCTGTCATTGATGTTAGAGGGGGCAATACAAGGTATTAAGAACTGGGGTATGTGAACAGTCATTTTACAATAAATGGCTTCACATAAGCACTAAGCATAATAATTTATTGGTATGGTGTACTAGGACTTCCTTTTGCAGCCAATACAGCGTCAATTCGTCTTGGGAATGACATTTTTTAGCACCCGAACATCCCTTTCAGACAGCTTCCTCTTGCGTCCACAGTTAATCCTGTTGGATGTGGTTCGTCCTTCTTGGTGGTGCTGACATTACCCTGGATACCGTGGCTCTTGATACATCACAAAGACTTGCTGTCTTGGTCACAGATGCACCAGCAAGTTGTCTTGCTCTCTTTTGAACTCTGGTATGTCCCCCATAATGTTTTGTGCATTGCAATATTTTGAGCAGAACTGTGCTCTTACCTGCTAATTGAACCTTCACACTCTGCTCTTACTGGTGCAATGTTCAATTAATGAAGATTGGCCACCAGGCTGCTCCAATTTAGCCATGAATCCTCCCACTTGTCCAACCTCCAACCCCTGTGTATATATATATATATATATATATACACTACCGTTCAAAAGTTTGGGGTCACATTGAAATGTCCTTATTTTTGAAGGAAAAGCACTGTACTTTTCAATGAAGATAACTTTAAACTAGTCCTAACTTTAAACAAATACACTCTATACATTGCTAATGTGGTAAATGACTATTGTAGCTGCAAATGTCTGGTTTTTGGTGCAATATCTACATAGGTGTATAGAGGCCCATTTCCAGCAACTATCACTCCAGTGTTCTAATGGTACAATGTGTTTGCTCATTGGCTCAGAAGGCTAATTGATGATTAGAAAACCCTTGTGCAATCATGTTCACACACCTGAAAACAGTCTAGCTCGTTACAGAAGCTACAAAACTGACCTTCCTTTGAGCAGATTGAGTTTCTGGAGCATCACATTTGTGGGGTCAATTAAACGCTCAAAATGGCCAGAAAAAGAGAACTTTCATCTGAAACTCGACAGTCTATTCTTGTTCTTAGAAATGAAGGCTATTCAGATCTGAACCCCATTGAGCTGTTGTGGGAGCAGCCTGACCGTATGGTACACCAGAAGTGCCCATCCAACCAATCCAACTTGTGGGAGCTGCTTCTAGAAGCGTGGGGTGCAATTTCTCCAGCTTACCTCAACGAATTAACAGCTAGAATGCCAAAGGTGTGCAATGCTGTAATTGCTGCAAATGGAGGATTCTTTGACGAAAGCAAAGTTTGATGTAAAAACAATGTTATTTCAAATACAAATCATTATTTCTAACCTTGTCAATGTCTTGACTCTATTTTCTATTCATTTCACAATGTATGGTGGTGAATAAGTGTGACTTTTCATGGAAAACACAAAATTGTTTGGGTGACCCCAAACTTTTGAACGGTAGTGTATATATATATATATATATATATATATATATATATATATATATATATACAATTAATCACTTAATCTGTTTACTGCTTTTTATTCAATGTAAACCTGTGGCCCTCAGACTGATTGTCAATGAGAGGTGTACAGCTGTGCCCCTTTAAATTCTGTGTGCGCTCCAGTACAACATGAAGTCTAGAAATGCCCTTGGTTTCTGGTCTCTTGTTCATATTGTTCATCAAAATTCTGGCTGTTCAGTGGCTATAGATCCTTCTACAGCCACCAGGGGGACTTCAAGCACCAGGTTTGGAATGGGAATCTTTTCTGTGGTCTTGAGGGATTTCTGTGTTTATCTTTTGAAGCCCTATGAGGACAGATGCTTTTTACTGGTGCACTAGCCATTAATATGACCCAGTTACCTTTTTTTGCTGCAGTGAAGGGCAAAGGGGGAGGAAAGGGAGGATTCGACTATTATCAGTTCCACAAACAGTATCAGCAGCTTTGTTACTGGATGTGGGAATGAAAGGGAAGGAAGGCTTGAGCTTTACAGTGTTTGCTGTTGCACAGTAGCTTTTGTGTAGAGTATGTTTAATTCATAGAAATGCACAGATGGTCTGTAATGTAAACCAGTTAGCTATAACATTATGACCTTGTTTCTACACTCACTGTCTTTTTAATCAGCTCCTCTTACCAGGAGCACTTTGTCATTCTTTAATTACAGACTGTAGTCCATCTGTTTCCCTGCATTCATTTTTAGCCTCTTTTCATCCTCTTCATTAATGATCAGGACCTCACAGGACCAGGTATTGTGTGTGTAGTGGGTCTTTCTCAGCACTGCAGTGTCATTGAGATGTTGGTGGTGGGTTAGTGCGTGTTGCACTGGTACAAGCAGATTAGACACAGTGTTTAAACTCATCAGTGTCACTGCTGGACTGGGAATAGTCCACAAACTACAAATATGCAGCCGACAGCATCCTGTTGGCAGTGTCCTGTGAGCACTGATGAAGGACTAGACGATGACCAACACAAACTGCAGAAACAGATCACCATCTATTTATGACTTTATATCTACATAATACCTGCTCGATAGTGGTCCTGGTCAGGTCCTGACCATTGAAGATCAGGGTGATCTTCACACACACACACACACACACACACACACACACACACACACACACACACACACACACATATGTACATAAGTATTCACAGCATTTGCTCAGTACTTTGTTGAAGCACATTTAGCAACAATTACAGCCTCAAGTCTTTTTAAGTATAAGCTACAAGCTTGGCACCTATTTTTGAGAAGTTTCTCCCATTCTTCTTTGAAGAACCTCTCAAGCTCCATCACTTGGATGGGGAGCATTGGTTCACTGACATTTTTAGATATCTCCAGAGATGTTCATTTAGGTTAAAGTCTGGGCTCACAGAGTTGTCCCGAAGCCACTCCTTTGTTATTTTGGCTGTGTGCTTAGGGTCATTGTCCTGTCTCTCCTTTGTCCCAGTCTGAGCAAGTTATCACCAAGGATATCTCTGTACATCGCTGCAGTCATCTTTCCCTTAACCTTGACTAGTCTCCCAGTTCTCCACAGCATGATACTGCCCACCATGCTTCACTGTAGGAAAGTTATTGGCTAGGTGATGAGCAGTGCCTGGTTTCCTCCTGACATTCATGGTATTTAATTCAAAAAGTTCAATCTTATTGTCTCATGGTTTGAGAGTGCTTTAGGTGCCTTTGTCAAAATCCAGACAGGCTGTCATGTGCCTTTTACTGAGGAGTGGCTTCCATCTGGCTACTCGACCATTGGGTTCTTGGTCACCTCCCTAACTAAGTCCCTCCTACCATGATCCCTCGGTTTTAGGGTTAGGGTCCTCGTGGTTCCAAACTTCTTCCATTTATGTGCAGAACCTTTTCTGTAACCTTCCCCAGATTTTTATCTTGATACAATCCTGTCTCTGAGGTCTACAGACAATTCATTAGACTGAATGTCTTGGTTTTGTGCTCTGACATGCACTGTCTATTATGGGACTTTATATAAACAGACGTGTGTCTTTCCAAATCATGTCCAATCAACTAAATTTACCACAGGTGTCCAATCAATCTGTAGAAACATCTGATGGTCAGTGGAGACAAGATGCACATAAGCTCAATTTTGAGTGTCATGGTAAAGGCTGTGAATGCGTATGTAGGTTATATTTTTGTATATTATTTTTCCTCAACACACCTCACTGTGAGGTGGTAGAGAGTATTCTGCGTGTGATTGGATTCTGCTTCTTCTGTGTGCTGAGTGTGATTGTTAAGCATCCTTGGGTATCTAGAAATGTGCTATATAAATGTAACTCATTCATTCACACTCGCACTAGTCCATTTCACAATGGGTAAAAAATAAGAAATGAAATTTTCGTGAATGGGTATGGCTATGGCAGAAGCTGAAGCGGTACTGAGAGAAGTGGGCCTATGTTTCTTCATGACACCATGAGACACTAATGGATCCTTTTAGTCCAAGAGAAAGCTATTCCCTAGAGCAACAGCAGTGTTTATGAATGTCTTCAGACATGAAAGGTGAAGACATGCTGACATGCATATCGTACATTTTTCAATAATACAGTTTTGTTCAGAGTTGTGGTGCTGAGGAATACAGTAAATGCCTTAAAGCTGAACTGAACCACTTACTCAATAACCTGCTAACAGAAGCCAATGAAAGTGAGAACCCTCTTTTGACAGAAATGTCAAAAGGTTCATAAACAGCCATAGAAGCATTTGGTTGCATTTAAGGGGGCTGTCCCTTTCTCATCTCAAGGGGATTCTTTCTCAAGGGTATTGGGTGTTGAATATTATTTTTAATAATAAATGTCTGTCTTCTGTTTTCTCTTTCTTGAGGGTTTCTTATGCAGAATTAGGTTCTGATGTCATTCTGTGTTTGAAAGGTTCAGACCGTCAAGAATTTAAATGGGGACAAACACTTTTTCACAGCACTGCATGTATTTATATATAGTTCTGCATTCTTCCTCCTGTTTGTCTCACAGCTATAAGGCAAATATTGAGCGTAGTGTCGTAGGCTTAATTAAAGTCTCATTCTCTCTGGGTTTTGATGGCTTTTCAGCTGATTTCAGTGCGATTTACAGGGAGTGGGAGTGTTCCTTTCATGTCACGCTGTTGAGAGAAGATGAGTAAGTCTTGGTTTTATCCTGCTAGAACTGCTCTGAAGTGGTCCTTACTGATAATAGTTAATACAATCCACAGCCATGAAGGTGAAGTGACGTATTGGCCATATTGTTTATGAGAATTGCTGGAGCCTCCACCTCTGACCAAGGTTGAAGAATCATGCTCAGTAGACCAGTGGTTCCTGACACTAGTGTTGCACACTGAGGTGTTTCACCTGATCCACCTAATCTAATACAATCTTCTTGAGGATGTGTCTGGGATTCTCTGGATGTAGGCCACTGCTAGTCATTTTTTAGAGCGTCTCAGAAAATTATGTTTTTCGTAATGTAGTTCAGAAAGTTAAATCGTAATACATATTAAGCCCTTTTCCACTGCATGGTACCAACACTACACTACTCTACTTGATTTTTGGTACATGGTATCAGATTCATTTCCCACTGCCACAGCCCTGATCTGAAATTCAGCTGATAACTCTGCAAAACACTAAAGCAGTGGGGTTTACAGGTTTAAAGATCCTAAATTACATCATGCCAACAGGTTTCCAGATTAAAATAAATTGTTATTATTTTATATTATATATTATTGTTTATGAATTTTCATAATTATATAATATTTTAGGAGTATAAAGGAGTATATAGTAATGCCTTAAATGCCTTAAAGCTGGAGTATAAAGTAATATTAAGAGTAAAGAGTAAATATTTTTTTGTAGCTAATTGGTAGTTAGGTCACTTATCCTTCTCAGGATCTCAGCACCACAAAGAAAAGTGCTTCAACTTGACATGAATCTGTTTATTTTTCTCTTAAATACTTGTTTGTTTGCCAGTTATCTTGTCAAGATATATAGATGAAAATGGTATTATGAATTCAGTCAGTGGTCAGTGGTTGCATGCATTCATACCTGCCTCAGTTTTAGTGAATGAGCACTAAAACTGGAGCTGATTTATATACCAAGTACCATTTGTACTTGATTTTGGCTCCTTTACCACAAATTCCTGGATCAGTGTGACATGGCATGGAGGCAATGAGATTGTAGCACTTCTGAGATGTTACTGAAGCCCAAGTTGTTTTGGCCTTCAACTCCTCATATATTCTATGACCTTCAAGTCTCGAGAGCTGGTCAGCCAATCATACATGGTAATATGATTGTCAATGAAAGCAGTTTTGGTATTCTGGCCAGGAGTCCTGCTGGAAAAGGAAATCAGAATCTTTATAAAGGTTGTCAGCAAATGGAAGCATGACAATCTCTAAAATCTCCTGGTAGATGCTGCATTGACTGGGGTTGACAAAACACAGTGGACCAAAACCAGCAGATGATTTGGTCCCCTAAGCAATCACAGACTGTTGAAACTTCACACTAGACCTCAGACACTTTGGATTCTGGAGGACTCAAGGAGTTTGAGTTGAGACTCTAGGACTTTTGATTTCCAAATGAAATGCATTGAAATAGCTTGTACATGATGGCCTTCTGGACAAATGTCAGGTCAGCATTCTTGTGGTTGTGTTCAGAAATTCCAAATGTAATATTCAATAATATTATATACAGGATTTTCTTTTCATTAGCTATAAGTCATATTGATCAAAAGTAGAATAAAAAGGCTTAACTTATTTCACTTTAAATGTCATGAATCTAAATAGTATTTTGAATTAAATTCAAATATGAATATATAAATATGAATATATAAATATGAATATATATATAAAAATATATAAATAAAACAAATATGAACTTTTTTTCACAAAATCTTGTACTAATGCTCTAATGTCACGAAAGCATTAAATTATTTAATAGGAGAAAGGGCACACAAAATACATGTCATGTCACAGACTCTTTAGCTTTCTTTCTAACCACATTTAAGCCAGTTCGCTTGTGCAGCAGTGACATTTACTTCGATCTCATCTCCAGACCGTTCCACCCTGGGGCTACACCATCTGGACGCACTGTGAATTCTGAAAAAGGTGGGAGCTACCAGGCTTGATTGTGGGAGAGTCGTTGTGTGACAGCTCATCTGTGAAGATGATCAAGTGAGGCTTTATTTGACTGCTTAGCTATTTGTGGTGTTTCTTCACAAAGTGGGCAGTGCTGTCACAGTTACTGACTGATTGGTGTTAATGGACTTGAGTATGAGTGAAGGTCTGCTGAAAGAGGCAATCATGTTATCAACACTTCTTTTAATAGTTCTGTGTCTTCTCACTACTGTTATTTGCATCTGGGTTCTCCATCTGGTGTCTTGAAGGGGGCAGCATAGTTTGAAAGCAAATAGTTGCACCCAGAAGGAAGTGTGGGATTGCAGTGATATTAGGAAGGAAGATATAAAGGACTGATATGGGCAATATTTATTAAGCTACACATACAGAAGCGGTGTCTCTCAGTATAGTGTTGGGTATAATGCAACATGCCAAACTCAACACAGAGTTGCAGAGGTTTCTAATGGTATCCTGTGATAATCCATCCCATACAGCTTGAATATTGTCACCCAGTTCCTGCAGATTGTGCGGTAGGATTGTTGGTAGTTGAAAGAGTTGATGGTCCATCCACACATTTTCACTTGGGGATAGAGCTTCCTGACTGGCCATGGTATAGTATCATGTGTCTTCACCTCAAGCTTTTCAGGTGGCATCAGTGTGTGGATGAGTATTGTCCTGTTGTGGGTTCAGAAATGGCAGGACCACTGGTTGCTGGACCTCATTAATGTAGTGTTGGTCTGTCAAACCTGTAAGGAAGAGCAAGGAGATCTGGTATCATAGGAAATTGTACCCCAAATGATGACACCAGGTCTTCTGGACGTGTGATTTGTGACAGCAAACTGTTGACTTTGGCAATGGCTATGGTGCCTCCAGACACGTAGGTCGTCTCCATCAAGACAAAAGTGGGATTCATCATGGAAATGACGTGCTGCCATTATGAGTGACATGCCATTACAATCTGGCAAATTGCAATGATTGATTCCTTCTGGGTGCAACTATTGTTTTGATAATAAGTATATATTCCAGATGTGTTGCAGCACTTCCCACTGTACCTGTAGAATTTGCTACTGCTTGCACCTATTTATTTTATTTAGTTAATAGAGGTTCTAAATCATTTTAAGTAGCAATAAATATGGCAGTGTCCTTACATTTTTCACAAGAAAAATGCATTTTTATTAACTACATTTTACAAATGATTTTTAAAAGCCATTTCTTTTGTGTTGCATCTTTTTGTGTTGTTATATCACCTCCTTCTCTCAATATAGTTAAAATGCAGATCAAATGTCCATGTGTTTGAATATGTTGATGTTAAATGTGTTCATGGATAGATTTCATATGACTATATAATTATACACATAACCAAGTTGGGTTTTAAATGAGGTGGGCTGGGGCTTTTAACTCATCTTTTCATTTCAGATTTGTTTATCATACCTGGTTTATGTCATTATTTTGAACATGAAAGGACACCATGAGAAGGCATTTTTTTTAAACAACAACAAACACATTTTATGTAACAAATCTTTATTTGTACTTAAAAAACATGCTATTCATACAGTTGCAGCCTACATGCCAGGTTGTGCATCACATTCAGATCTTTACATAATTAGTCTGTATAAATAATTCATTGAAACATGACACAGGAATCTCTCATAGAGACTAAATTCATTGACGACTCTGTACACAAGTACAAGTTTGTCATGGTTTAGAGCAAGTCGAGACGCTTGTCATAGGAACGACAATATCCTACAATTGGGCCCATTGAGCCCTCTCCTGAAGAATATGTCGTTTCCTGTTACACAGGAAGCGGGAGTTGATACTTCAAGAGTAGCACCTCTGTGTGTGTATATATCAGTTTATCAGTCTATCAATCTGTAGTGTTTTTGTGTATGTGTGTGTGTGTGTGTGTGTGTGTGTGTGAGACAATGGCTACGTCCTATCTATGAAAGTGTGTGTGTTTGTGTGTGTGTGCATGTGTATACAGTTCAGCACACAGAATGCCTCACAGAGACAAAAGGTCGATATTTCATCCGTCACAGAGATCTGTCTGTGTGGGAGTGTTAACACTGTCCCAGGCTGTGTTTGATGATCTCCTTGCTAGAAGGAGGGATCCGGTCAGGGAACACCACGTTGAACTCAACCAAGAGGTCACCACGCTGGCTGGGGTTCTTGGCACGAGGAAGACCCTCCCCTATCAGCCTCCGCAATGAGCCAGGTTTGATGACATCACTAGAGGGGATGGGTTTCATCTGACCATCGAGGGTAGGGACGCTGATAGTGCACCCACATAGAGCCTGGAGAGAGAGAGGGAAGAAGGTAGAGAGAAAAGGTTAATATTGTTGGCTGATATGCCACACCAGCAGTTTTTCCAAACATCTTGAATGAACACTTGATGAGAATGGGTTTCGTAAACAGTATCATCATCTGAAGCCTGCACAACCTGTTGCCAGATCAGTTATTTTCTTTTTTCTGAATGTAAGAGCTGCATCTCGGCTGATCTGAGAGCACCACTCCCACACCCACTCTTACAGAGAGCATATCTGCGTGGGGGTTATTTCAGATGCTGCCGCGTCGGAGTGGGCAGACGCCTCTTGGGCTCCAGAATAACCCAGAGCTGGCAGAGGATGCTACGAGCTTTTAAGCCTCTTGAGAATATATAGAACTGGGTTGCTTTGCATAAGGTTGCGTGGGGTTTTATTGTGTTTGAGGTGTAGTGTGGGCCAGAGAGAATGAACCTTTTCTCGTTATGCAAGAGGCCCTGATGAGATTTGCTAATGTGTTCCTGTTCTGCTCTTGTTCTGTCTGAGTGGGAGAGAGATGGAGGGAAGGAGGGAGGGGTGAGGGGAGTGCGTGGGTGAGAGAGATGGAAGGGGTGGGTGAGAAACAGCAGGAGAGATAGAAAGGAGTCACAAGGGGGAGACGTGTGTGTGTGATGGTGCAAGACAGATAGGGAAGGCAAGAAAGGTTGGGCTGTCTGGGTTCAAGAGAGAGAGAAAATATGTGAGATGGGAGGGTAGGACAATAGCAAGAGAAAGCAACAGTGGTGGATGAGGAGGGAGAGGAATGAAGGTTGGAACAATGAAAGAAAGAAGGAGGGAATGTGATATGATGATGAAGGGAATGAGGGAGAGGAACCGGCATGGTGAGAGACACAGATGGGACATGAATTAATAATAAGGGAACACAGTAAGTGTGAGAACCACAGGATGGTGTGTGAGAGCAGACAAAAAAAACGCCAGACGAGAGAGGAATCCATAATGAAAGAACAGAGAGAATGAGAGAATGACTGGTTGGTGAGAGAGAGAGAAAAGTGATATGTGTGAGTGTATGTGTGAAGATGCTAGGATTTGCAGAGAGGAGGAGATGATGAGAAGGAATGGTGGGGGAGTGTGTGAGTGTCTGTGAGTGTGTGTGTGGCTGCAGGAGAGTGGGAGTGCTGCTAAATTTAGCCGCAGCACTCTGCAGAGGCTTATCGAGTAGCAGAGACTGCGTGGGAGGGGAACAGGACACGCTGTACTACTAAGACACTTGCTCGCGCATGCTCACCTCTCGCAAATTGATGGTGGCATTGTAGACGATGTTGGAACCGTCTCGTCGGAAGTGGGCGTGCTTCTTCTCCTTGACTACGAAGGCCAGATCATTGGGGGCATGGCCAGGCACCTGGTGACCCTCCCCTGGGAAGGTGATCTTGGTCCCTTCCTTCCATCCCTTCTTCACCTCCACATCGATCACCCGCTCCTCTGGCTGCAACGTGTTCTTGTCTGTCAGACGGAGACGAGTCACCTTCACCCGCTTGGTCACACCCGTCAGGATGTCCTCCAGGCTCACTTGCAGGTCATGCATCTCTGTCACGGGGCGGGAGGCCGATGACTTGCCACCATATTGGCGGCTGAGATGGGGCAGGGGAGTTTTCAGGAAGGGGTTGAAGAGGTCATCATCTGAGTCGAACTCGAAGTTGAAGAAGACACGCCAGGCGTGAGCATCGGCCTTGGGGCTACTGTGGGCAGAGTCTGTTTTGCTTCCAGAGGAGGACATGCCACCTTTCATTGAACCTGGGAAAAAGAGAGAGAGGGGAATCTGTGTCAGGTGTTCATGTCTTTAAGTAAAGTACCTAAAGCACAAGGTGGTTTTTGACCTCCAACCAAATTCGGAACACTTATGGTAAGAGTACACCTGGATGGTCCCTGGTGTAGACTGTTTGCAAAGAACTGCTCCATGCACAAATTTCTGAATCCTTTGACTGAATTCTGTAATATGCAACCAAATAAAGTATTGGGAGGGTGTGATTGTGTGCAGGGGGCTTGCAAAGGGCAGATGAATAATTCATGAACTCTGCAGGTGACTGAGTTTGCAGCATGGCTGTACACATGCCTGCGCATGCGTAGTTTGGTATTGGAGCATGTGCTTGCATAGATCAGTATGCCCTCATGTGGCTTCAGAAACTTACCTTGCTGGTCGTACACGCTGCGTTTCTGGGGGTCGTTGAGGACCTCATAGGCTTGGGCAATCTGCTTGAACTTCTCCTCTGCATCTGCCTCTGGGTTCTTGTCGGGATGGTAACGCAGTGCCAGGCGCTTGTATGCCCGCCGGATCTCCTCCTCGTTGGAGTCACTAGACACCCCCAGGATGGCGTAGTGGTCCACACATGGTGGAGATGGAGGAGGACTGGGCACCTCAGGGTCCTCATGCACTTCCTGTTCATAGAAAAGGGAAGGAAAGGAACTGTGAGTAGGGTTTATGCTCCTTGTTTGTCCTCAAGTCACCCACAGATGTAAGACACCTGTCTGCTGTATGGATGTTAGTGTTTGGGCATCAGTCTAGGTTCAGATGTAACTTAATAAATCTTCAAAGTAATGGAAGAGAATTTCTTGTTTCTTCTCATGCCAACCAAGAGGTCTTCAAATGCAAACTAATAAATGTTCCAAAGGTAAACCTGAGTCTAGAGACTGTGTAGACTAAACAGTAAAGCACAAGCAACTCACTCAAACTTAAGTCCCAACTTAATGAAAGCCACACTTCTCACCACTGATGAGGGGACCAAATTTGGTTGAAGACAGAGTGAAAAAGTTTGCTCTCAAGATCCCAAGTAATGTCCTACCTCAGAGGTGCAGCCATCCTCGCCGTGGATCACCCGCACTTTGCACTTCACGTTCTTGTGCTTCACGCCAAACTGTGTCCAGATGAGAACCATGATGAACTTGGAGTGGAGGCTCGCTGTCGCTAGTGATGCTGATGCTGCTAGAGATGCTGATGCTGCTAGAGATGCTGCACCAATCTGGCTACTGCTCTTTCTGCCTTCCTGAGCTGCTTTTATACTGTCTCTGAGCGCACACACGCACACAAGCCGCCCACACTCTCCATGAGAGAAAGCGAGCTTCCCCAGGCGGGCACACAGAGGAGGGGGGGATTGCCTTGTGCCTGCTCTGCACCATTGGCCCACTGGCAGCTTGGTGTGAGCACGTCACGCGGATGCAGTGCAGCCCATCTCTCCATGTGGAGAAGCGTTTCCGGAATTTAAAATAGGTTCCAATCTCTCACATGCCCTCCCTCCTCCTCCTCCTCCTCCTCCTCCTGCTGGTGCTGCTTCTGCTGCTCTCACCATCACTGATTCAGCGCCGATACCAGCACAGGCTCTCCTGGAGTCGGGCTTTAGGGGAACACTTTGAAACAGAGCCAGAATACAGAAAAGACAGAAACTGAAAGGAGTAATACAGGATCTTACACTGTGATATATATAGTATGGTTGTAGAACAGCTGATTATATTAGCTGTCATGCAACACTATAAGAATATTCCAATTTGCTTTGCCTTTTTAAAAAATCCTTTAAGACATACTGTTTGTAGCAATCTGCAAAACAGACAGGAACAGGCACGTAGACACGTAGCGTAGCTGAAGGCATTTAATACAATTCCACAAATGTATACATATAATATTCTCTATATATTAATATAGTATATATATCTGTATATTAACATATAATATAATATACATATTGGTTTCATGCCAGACTGTCATGAAGTTACTTAGAATGGCAGCAGGTCATCTTTAGTGATGAGTCCTGCTTTTGTCTTGGTGGAGACGACCAACGAATTCATGTGTGAATGCACTGCGCTCAGTGGCAATATCAATAGTTTGTTTACAATCGTAAGCCAATATTTTGTAAATGAATTCCTGCAACCAACTATTGGACGCACAGTCAACCCTGAACTGATTGAGAATATTCAAGCTGTATGGCATGGATTATCACAGGACACCATTAGGAACCTCCATTCTGAGACGTCTGGCATGTTGCAATATTCCCAATGCCACACCGAGAGACACTGATTCTGTATGTGTAAATCAATAAATGTTGCCCATATCAGTATAAAGTAAATTGCCATATTTATATCACAATAAATCATACTCTGCTGAAACATTGTTAGCTTGTTGACCAACATTTGACCACTTAGCTTGCTGAATAGCTTGCCGGCACTGGTCAACCTTTACCAAACCCATCAACCTATAGGACCTGCTTGGTCAGGTGCATGATGCTGATAAACCACCTAGCCCATCAAAGCCAAATGAAGACCTATACTGTTCTGATGAACAGGGTCATGATACTCTTGGAGGTCCCACCTCAAAATGTACTGGACCTGAAGGATCTTCTGTAATGTCTTGGTGTTCCAGTTACTACCTTCAGAGTTCTTGTGAAGACTATGCCTTGAATGTTCAGAGCTGCTTGGGTGGCACGAGGGGGATCGACACTATATTAGGCTGTTTTTATGTCGTGGCTGTTCTGTGTACTAATGTATTGGGACTAACCTGCTGGCTTGAATTTAACGGCCACTATAATCCCCATTTTTTGTTTGAAATGTTAGAAATAAGCTGTATCTAAAAATGCAAATTTCAAATGACTGGTTGAGTTGGGTGTGTGTGTTTTGTGAGTGTGTGTGTGTGTGTCCAGACATCCGCATTGCCACCCTCCCTCAACCCCCCTCCACCCAAACACTAATGAGTGGTGCGTGCAATCCGTGTCTGCTCCATCACTGAAGAAAAGGTGGCATTGCTGCTGGTCTGGGCTGGGAAGGCACTGCTACGCATGCGCTCTGATGGAAAAGCCTTTGGGAGAGGTGCACAGTTGCGCAATGGAGCTGCTTCCCAGTTCCTCTACATACATGGCAGCGCTTCCTCAGCCAATAGCACACAGAGTCCCGGAGCCACCGGAACACGGACAAATGTGGAGAAGAGGGAGCCTCAGGCTCGCACACAATGAAAGGGAGCGAGAGAAAGAGAGAGATTTTCCTGGGACCTGTTCCATGTAAACGTTATGATTGTGAATGTGTGGGTGTGTGAGAGAGATAGTGTGTGTATATTGTTAAATACTCATAGTAAATGCATGTCAGTGTATATGGATGTGTGAGTGTATATATGTGTGTGTGTGTGTGTGTGTGTGTGTGTGTGTGTGTGTGTGTGTATATGTGCATGTGTGTCCCTTTGTTCCAAGCTCAATCCATTTCTGTACAGAATTGGACCCCCAGGGGTGCGATTCTCTCTCTCTCTCTCTCTCTCTGTGTGTGTGTGTGTGTGTGTGTGTGTGTGACAAAGAGAGTGAGTCGTGACCATGAGCCTGCAATGATCTTCAACGCGTGACCAACGGAAGTCCAGCTGGGTGCATGGCTGTGAGCCCCATAATTAGTGTTATTGGTGTGGAGCGCAGCACCTGGGGTGAACTGGACAGACCAAACAGAAGGGTCAATAAGGACATTTAAAAACCATCTATTACCAATAGACCATCTGATCATATATATTGATTATTCAGTGCACAGTTTTGGTGCTTATGAAATCCCCCCCCCCCCCTTTAAAAAACTGGGTATGCTATTTTCTCTCTGTCTGTGTGAGTGGGAGAGAGACAGACACAAAAAGTGTGAGGTGAAAAAGCAGTGAGCTGTGGGGTGTGGAGTTCACAAGTACTCTCTGTTCTACACCCCTCCTTCCTCGTCTTTCTCTCTTTCCCTCATTCCCCCTCTCCCTCTCCCTCTCCCTTTTTTTTGGGAGGGGGGGGGGGTGTAAAATGAAAGGTTAAGTTTTGAGTCACGACTCGAAGTGGAGTGAAAGTGGACAAGTGCTGAAAATGAGATGAACTTCACAGTTTCTACTGAGAAGCCAGAAGATAAAACATCGGGAAGGATAAAGGATTGGTCAGAATTGGACAGTGCGGAGGTCAGATAAGGTGTTATGAGATGTTATGAGGTGTTATGGGGGTACACATTATTGATGGTATACAGTATACTGTACAAATTAAAGACAGTGTTGATGGTGTATATGACATAAATGGAGTCCAGTAAACATACAGAAGATATTCTGTACAAATTAAAGGCAGTATAGATTATAAAGATGGACTCAAACAGCATAGATGACAAATATATACTATACAAATTAAAAGACAGTATGTATCATATGAATGGAATCCTGTGCACATTGTAGACAGCATAGATGGTATAGACAATAGACACACAGTATATAGAGGTAGATGGAATATACCTAGGTGTAGATGGTCTAGAGAAATAGACGTATACTATAGGCAGGCCTGGTCCTGCAGTGCCAGACTCTTGCACAGTTTTGTGATCTTCCTTCTGATGCATACCTGATACAACTCACCTGTTCAATGCCAGTTTTATTAGGATCATAGATGGCATAAAGTATAGCTAGTAAACAAACTATAGAAGACTACACTATACACTACACTATAGATAGTATAGATCAGGACTTGCCAATCTTATCCGCACAGGGCTGGTTTGGCTGTAGATTTTCATTTTTAACCTGCTGCAGCACACTTTCTTTTATGTCTGTGCCACTAATCGCATGTTCTCTTGCTTGGCTGGAGAGAAATCCTGCAGACACATGAGTTATTTATGGAACCTTGCTATAGACAGTGTACATTGCCCGACGCTATTATAGGCCAGTTGAGATAATTGAGATATTTATTGAATGATTCATGATTCTGGACACAACATTTTGTGAAGTGTGTTTTAATATGGTTGCCATTTAAGTCTATCTTAGCGCAGGAGTGTTGTTCTGAAACCACCCAAAAACACTGGCATGTCAGGGAAGTCTGTCTGTATTTTCCTACAATGAATGTTATTGCTTTAGAATGCAGAAGATTTGACAGTGGGAGACACATGAGACACTATGAAACCATGTTACCTAAAGCAAGCTCCTGATTTTCAGCCAGCACGAAAAACAAACAAATAAAAAAAAGCCAGTAATTGTACTTTCAAGGAACAGTGAGGTCGGGAGGGGATGTCTGGAGGCGTTGGTGAAGGGATGGAGACAGAATGAGACAGGGAACAGAATGTGCTGTGGAACAACACTCACATAGTGCCACCTGCTGGCTGTAATGAACACGCTTTCCACATCAACTTGCACACTGTCCACTTTATGAGTGCAAACTACATAATAGCTCCATTATATGACCCACCTGGTGCTGCACCATTCATCACATACACTCAACAAGTTCAGACTTTATTTTTCTTTCAGTTAGAAAAGATCAGCTCAAATGTGCATCTGTCAGGCACTGATGTCCATGTGTATGTGTCCTCTCATTTGTGCTTAGAAAAGACACGAAAAGCTGCCAACAAGACAAATGCACAAGATGCCAACTCAAGTTATGGAGTGGGTTGAGGGAGTTCACGTGATGCCCTGACAAAACAATTACCAGATTTAAACCCCAATGAGAACTGGAAAAGAAAAAACTCTAAACCAACCACTGAAGCAGGTGAAGAATTTGAGTGAAACCATTTCAATAAGGGTTGCCAAGTCCTGGTTCTGCTGATCCCTATTCCCGTAGTCAATAGTGGTGTGAGATTGTTCTCAAGGCCTGTGATTCACAAGTGAAGTAGACAGAAAGTTTTTTTTTTTTTTCAGGAGCCGTTTTTGAGGTATCTAGTGTAAAGGATGCAATCTGATTGAATTACCTTCTTTTCGTTCACTTCTTTATATATGTGAAATGATATGATCATGCTGTGTATTGGGCTGCTGTTCTGTGCTTTAAAGTAGACAGCCCTGTGTGCCTCAGGGAGAGCTGGCAACCCCTTGAATTTGACTTTAGCCCCTGACAGCAGGGCATTTGTTTTGTGATGGTGCCATGTTTATATAGTTTTATGGGTTGAATAATGTTTCTGGTTCAAACTGTTTCTGCACTTTTGGGGCATTTTTGGAGCATCATCATTCCAGCCTAAATGTGTAGTTTGAATCAACTGATTGTAATGCATGATTGTAATAGCATTGTGCCAGACTATTATGGAGTCACTCAGAATGTCAGCAGGTCATCTTCATCTCCAAGACAAAAGTGGGACTTGTCACCAGTGCCAAGATCAATAGTTTGCTGTCATGCATCACACGTCCAGAGGAGCTGTTGTCATGGTGTGGGGGGGAATTTTGTGTGATGCCAGATCTCCTTTAGTCTTCATTACAGACTCTTTGACAGCCTGTTACGTCACTTAGGTCCTGCAACTAGGAGTGGGTACTGAAGTTGGTGATTTAAATTGTATTGTACCAAATTCGGTACAAGATTGCCTTGGCAATTCACCTTGTCAGACCTATCCCCAATGAAAATGTGTGGTTTGAGACAGCAGTGATTATGCAGGCAGGTCTTTACAGTTTAATTGCTTTAAAATCCACCAAAGATTACAAAAGTAAGTTTTCTTTTCTACTACCTTTACTGCACAGCTCACCACTACAATACCTCAAACATGGTGCTGCAGTGACGTTACAGACAGTAAACACATGTGACTGACAAAGAATGAAACTCATACAAACCAGAGCATCCAAAATGAGTCACATCTGTACAGAATCGACTGTGAAACCACTTACAATTTTTTTTGCTGTTCAAACTCAAAATAAACAAACAAAAAAACATCTAGAAAATATCAGATCTGGGTATTCAGCCTTGAACATAACCTTAGTGTTCAATGAGTGGTTGGTAAAAGTCTTGTAGATTTACCATGTACCTTCCCAGTGAAAGCTAATTCTGATGTCCAGTCATTTAATAGCCTTTGCTGTAAACAGAATACTGCCCCCAATAAGTTATGTGGTACCACAGCCTTATCTGGGACTGTTTCAGTGATTCTGCATTTATTGGCACTAAGGAGAGCTATTGGTTTCTAGTGAATGCAGCCAAAGTTTCCTAACTTCATTCAGTTCAGTCAAATAGAAACATTCAAAAGTACATTGCTTCATCAGTCTTTGAGCTTTAATGGCATTTTCTGTATCATGGAAATTAAAGAAGGAAATCTTTAGTGTCACAAACTGCATTTGAAAGCACAAGCTGTACTGGGTTTTCAGTCTCTGTTTGTGCTCAAAGATAAATGGCCTTAATCCCATGGTGCAAATGTAGCTGATTACATAAAACTGTGATTACACACATGTCTCTAAAGAAGGAAGGTGAAGCATGAAAAGCTAAAACCAGTGGACAGAAATGTAAGCTGTGGCTTTTTAGATTGACAGTTTTTTTTAAGCATTGAATCTAACGTAATAAGAATACACACTGAAACGGATCCTCTTCCGTTCCAACCTGGATCACATTTTCACACTGCCACGACTATGCCCAGCAAATATATGGAATGTACTGTGTATCCGTAACCTTTACACAATTTAATTTTGGCTTTCAGTCACTTCAGGAAGGACGAGGGCTGGAGGCGGCTCGGCCACAGGCCAATTCCGAATGTAAACAAAGCGATAATGATGAGTCTACCTTTGCGAAGGGTAATAGGAGGTGTAGTTATTTGTGAGTAATAATTTTTAAGGCATACACATTGTGTATACACATATCCCAACCCTAGACATGTACATTGTGTACAGATGGGTCTCACACACGATGACTCACACACACATGGCTGTGTGCGGAGGGAAGTGTGTGTTAAGTATTTACAGAGGATCCGAGATTTGCAGTGTGCTGAACTCCTGGAAGTCCTCGGGGATAGTGTCTGCAAGAGAAAGAAGAAGATTTAGTGTGTGTAATAGCTGTTTGTGTGTTAGTTATAATACATGTCTACATCGTAATGTTAAATAACATTCATCATGAAATGTGGACACAAACTCTGCTCGGTTTTTGGTATCTGTTAACTGGTTCCTTTCCATTCTTAAAAACTACCCCCCCCCGACATATGTGTAGTGACATCACACACTAAAGCAGTGTGTAGTATGGGTTTATAGATTTTAAATGACAATATCTGAACTGATTTTCAAAATTGCTTCTTCTTCTTCTTCTTCTTCTTCTTCTTCTTTCGGCTGCTCCCTTTAGGGGTCACCACATCCGATGATCAAATTTGTAATCCGCAGTATAATTTTGGCACAAGTTCTACGCTGAATGCCCTTCCTGACGCAACCCTCACCATCTATCCGGGCTTGGGACCGGCACCAGAAGTGCACAAACTACCCTCGTAATGGCTGGTTTGATTTTCAAAATTGCTATTTTGGTTAAAACAACCTTAAAACGAGAGAAAATAAATATTTTTGGGAGCTATGTTAGTATCCAGCTAGCCCGGTTGGTATGTGCCATGTATTGTTAGAATAAAAATTTTACCCAAGAAACATATATTCCCTTCTAGGTATCAATTTTTAGATTATGCTTTATTTAAACGCTTGAACTGGATGTATCCTTTTATTATTGTAGCATTAATCGGTTAGCTTCCTCCTGCATGACCAGACAGATGGCGAGATCAGAATATATCCCGTTCTAAAGGAAATATTATGGTACTGTGTAAGAAAGGGTGTGTTAGTTAATAAATGTAACTAACTCCATTGCATACACAATCAGCCACTTAGCAACAATATAGCACCCATCTGTAATACCACAACGAGCAATTAGCAACCACTAAGTAACACCATAGCAACCTCTTAGCAGCACCATAACATTATGATTCTGCTTGTAGTGCAGGATATATAATATAGTGTAAGAATAGTTTGGATAGTGCTAAGTGCTTGCTATGATATATCATATACTAATAGGATTTTGGTTAAAGGTGAGACACATATAGTCATGTCAGAATAATCTAATAATCCTTGGTGCTACATAGAACCAATTTTGAAAGGTTCTGTTACAAAACCAACTACAAAGGGTTTTCCACCATCCAGTAAAATATAAAAGCCATTCGTAAGGTTCTTTGGGATGTCATGTCAGTGCATTGGGTGTGAGATCTTACCATTGCAGCGATACTTCAGGTTGGACCAGATAATGTTCTCCTGAGAGAAGCAGAACACACCTAGCCTGCCACCCCTCATTGTTGTGTCGATTGTCACACCAGAGTCCGCCACCAACTGTGTGCCCTCGTAGAACCGAACCCTATTCAGAGACACAGATAGATATTCATTTACACACATGATGGTGTAAATTGGTCTGATGTCATGCTGCATTTGAAAGAGTATAGGGTTGGGAAAGTGTGTGTAGGTGTTTGTATGGGAGTCATCGCCGTCACAATGGTGGCTGTTTGTTCCTTTTATTTTTCTACCTTTTTTGGTAGCAGATAAAAGACGGGCGCAGAGGTGGAACTTTTGAAGAGCCACTTTATGAATGTGCTAAGAGCTCTGACGAATAACATTGGTCAGTCATTTTTACCAAAATTACTGTGGACCATTAATGAGGTTCTAAAAATATAATTTTGCATGAGATATTGCTATTTTTAGAGACACCTCTAGTCTAGTACTTTTTTAAAACACTGATTGTTATGAAATGATAATACAGTAGGGCAAAGGGTAAAAGGTAAAAGTGCTCATAGACCCTCTATGCCCACAGGGGAATTTCTCCTCTCCTCAACTCATCCACACACAGTGATACACACACATACACACTAGTGAATTCACACACTAAGGGTCAGTGAGCACACGTGCCCAGAGTGGTGGGCAGCCCTATTAACAGTGCCCAGGGAGCAGCTGCAGAGTTAAATGCCTTGCTCAAGGGCACTGCAGTCATGCTCTGCCAGTTCAGGGACTCGAACAGGCAACTTTCCTGTCACCAGGCCACTGCTGCAAATGTCTGAATGTGAATTCTGTTTGACTCACCTGATGTACCCGACTTGTGGGCGGTGCTGCAGGTACCAGCGGTATGACACTTTGTCCTTCCAGCCGACATTGCGTGGGTCCTTCCACAGCAAACGCACCTGGTCATTGGTGTCACCTGTGTGCCAGAGAGAATTTCGCAAGTGTTCGCCTGGGCCAGACTTTGACTTCACTGCCTGAGAAAAAGAAAGAACAATGTTTAATTTTTGTGTGTCCTTCAACATTTTACACTCACAGTCTCTTTTCAGTAACTTGATTGATTGACTGGGAGTATATTACAGAGTTTAGCATCTCAAGAGAGTTGATACTTCCTAGAAGCACAGCTATCAACAAGCAGGTTTGGAATGATATGAGAATTTCTATAGAGTGCCTGACCTTCAGCTGAATGCCAGGCTCAGCAACAGCCCTGAAGGGCGTGGCCTGCCAGTACGTCTGCTCTGTCTGCTTCCACATAACCACATAGAAGCTGGATGAGTCCTGGTAGCCGAAAATGAAGCCAGCATAGTCATCATCGGTCACTGTGTTTACATGGAATGTGCCTTCAAAATCGACTCCGCTGAATGCTGTGTAACCTGGACATTGGATGGAAATTATGTCAGTATATGATACAAATGCTTGGAGTTCACATTCCTTTCCTTATCACTGGAGATTGGAGAACTCTGTGAATGTTGAGTTCCGTATGCGGAAAGGTGTTGAGAGTGTAAGAATTAGTTTATTGTCTACTGCCTGTGTGTTTCTTCACTTACCCACAGCAAGGCCGGGATCACTGTTCATTGTTTGTACAATCTCCATCCCCTGTGATGAAAACACACAGTATGTGTTAATTAGAGACAGAAAGCAAAATTTGACAATATGCCTTCATTCTGGGTGAGATCCAGTAATGGGTTCCTTGGCCTTGGTGTCCGATAGGAAGATGGCTACAGTTCTAGGCCCCCATTTAGTTTACCAGAACACATGCCTGAGAGTGCAACTTTTTCTCAATTGCTACATCTGTCCCTTCTTTAAGTTCCACAACTGTCTAATCATTCTGTAATGGAATTGGCCATTTTATCTGTTTCACGACTGTCCCTTCTCTCAGTTAAAGAACTGTTTCATCTCTTAGTTGCAGAACAGTTACATCTCTCATTTCTAGAACTGTTCTGTCTATTCTACTAATGTCCCGATCATGCAGTTCACACAACTACATTTTTCAGTTCTATAACTGTCCTTTTTCCTAATTCCAGAACAATCCTGTTTTGGATTAGGTCCAGGTTCCACACATAAAATTAATTACTGCTGTGTTTATTTGGGAATAATTTTAGTTATCAGCAAGCTGAGTCACCTGATTTAGAACCACCCAGTTAGGGTCAATCTGGGCATCACCCTCGGGGTCCAGCACAACAGTCTGATAGGCTCTGAAGTCTGTCAGGGTGATTTCTGCATTTTCTGGGCAATTGTCGATCCTGTCAATCACCTTGTCTTGGTCAAAATCTGACTCACACACATCCCCGACACCATCATCTAGAGTAATGAAAAAAATAATGAGCTAATTAGTGAGAAAGTCATTTCAGGCCAAAATGTGGACTACGAGATTTCTTTAAAAAATCTGTTAATGTGTGCATTGATGTAAGAATCTAAATGTATACAATATGCATATATAGTTCAGCACTCACTATTGTCATCTATCTGGTCAGGGTTGGGGACCAGGCGGCAGTTATCTGGGCCTGGAGGCAGGAAATCAGGGATGTTGTCATTATCGTCATCATCGTCACATTCGTCGCCCAGTCCGTCTTTATCGGTGTCAAGCTGGGAGCTGTTTATCACCAGTGGACAGTTGTCTTTTGAGTCCTGATGTCCATCACCATCACTGCATAACACAAATAGAGAGATAAAAAGCATTAATGGAGAGCATATGATACTACTATGATACTACTACAGATCTCACATAGAATATTCATATAACAGGGGAAGGCAGTCTGCTTGACAATAATCAATGCTACTGGTGTAAACAGAAACCAAAACATTGGCAGGTAGCTGGCATGAAAAAAATAGGGTTGTTCATACCTGTCTTGGTTTGTATCACAGGAGTCTCCAACCAGGTCATTGTCAATATCTGACTACAAGAGAAAGGAACAGAACATACTTCACTGTTCAGTCAAGTGCTGAAGGGATTGAGAAGTACACCAGCAGTGTTGCTGATGACTTGTGAGTACTGAATATTGGCATGTGGTTGAGGTTGGGAATAGTTTGAGACGTCTGTTGATTACTGAATAATACTGTGTTTTGGGAATATTGTACCTGATTGGGATTGGGAATGTCTGGGCAGCTGTCACAGGCATCTCCCACTCCATCTCCATCCCGGTCCTGCTGATCCCTGTTCTTCACTCGCTGGCAGTTATCCAGGAAGTTTTTTATTCCTGAAGACCAATTAGGAATCACATGAGAATGTCAGGATTCAGACAGAGGTTTAGGTTCAGTCCATTTCCAATCATCCAGCTCAGTTTTAAATTCTCCTGGTTTTTTTTCTGTGAGAACATTTTATGTCTTTGAAGCTGAGAACATTGAATTGGTGTGCCACGGCTGTTTGTGTTTGTCCAAGAATTGTCAAATTCATTTTTGTTTTCATGTTTTTTTCATTTTAATGAAGTTTGGCCAATTGACATTTCCACACACAGCAGCATAACCACAGAAACCCAGCATGCATTTTCCTGTTTACAATAGCATCCAGTTCCTTGTCCCACTGTTTCTAGCATGTTTTTGCCAAAGGCCATTACAGACTGTATGCAGCACTATAAAGCACCAACGTGAGAGTGCTCTCAGTGTAGTTCAATCTTTCTACAAGCTCAAGTTCAAGTTTCCATTAACACTCTTCCTTCAGTTCAGAGTCAATCAATTCAATTAGAGTATTTAAAAGATCATTATTTAATGACTGTATTGAGTACTTGCCCCCATTGTGGGGACCTCTGTTAAAAACAATAGCCACAAATTTTGGGGTGCTCTTTGGCACATCTGATGTCTTTGGAGACTAAATACAATACACAGCAGAGGTGAACTGACATGAGGTGACATCTGCCTGGAAAACCACCAGATGTGAATCTGAACAGAATTGTTGTGCAGCTGTTTGCTCCACAGTTATAGACACACTCACAGAGTTATGAACATTTGCCCCAGACCTGATGGACCCGAGGTACCTGTGCCACGAACACCTAAACTAAATGCATACTGGAGCTTTTCAGTACTGAGAAACCACATGAAGCACTCTTGATGATCACACTGGACTAATACAATTTATTTTCACTGCTCATTTGGCAGGAGCGAGTTGACAAGAACATGATTGACATGGTGCATTTGGACCAGACTAAACCACAGAGAACCTCATGTCCCCTTGTAGACCTACTCTCATCCAAATAGGGCTTTAGAATGTTTGGCAGGTGACTCTGGTCTTCCTCAGAGATGTTTCTAGTATCACCAGAAGATTATTTTACATGATAGAGCTGAGGATTCTACAACGGAGAGAAAACTATTCCACATATTACAGCTGAGGATTTTCTAACTGAGAGAGGAAAGCTGTATATTGGAGCTGAAGATTATGGAACAGAAAGAAGAAGAGTATATTGTACAGGTGATAACTGTAGACCCAAGTGAAGAAGACTACAGAACCAAAGAGAGCCTGGCACATCTTAGAGCTACGTATTCTGAATTTAGAGACAATTTCAGAATGAGGGTTGTGGAGCTGTGAAATTATTGTAGATTTCAGAGTTGAAGGTTCTAGAACTGAGAAGAGGGGATTCTATGTTTGATAGCTGAGGACTGTAGGATAGAGAGACAGAGCCATGTCAGTAGGTGTGCGTGTGGGTGTGGGTGCATATCATCTCTCACCATCTCCATCCATATCGTCATCACATTCGTCCCCAAGGCCGTCTGAATCAGTGTCCCGCTGGTCTGGATTGTCCGTGGTAACACAGTTATCGCAGGCGTCACCATGGCTATCCTTATCGCTGTTTATTTGATCTACATTTGGCGTCAGCCAGCAGTTATCCTAGTGTACACACACACACACACACACACACAAACACACACTGTATGAATGAACAGAGGGAATCGTAAGCTTTCATTGTGGCATACAGAAGGAATCTGATATGAAAGACAGTATATTTATCAGTGGCCAGTCTGTGGGTGACACAGATCATTTGGTGAACCACGTATACATGCAGTCTGATATCTGTTAATGATCTGACTGATAGCTCCATCGGAATAGAACGTCCATGTATACACCACAGTCAGAAGAGACTTGTCCCATTGAGGCCACTGTACACTGTGGATAATCCTTTAAATAATGCATTAAATAGAAGACTGATAGGTATGTAAACACCTGTATCCAATTACATTCCCAATTGGAATGTTTTAGTGCGTTCTAGCTGCAGATACCACATTATCTCTGACCATTATCACCATTATCCGACCATTATCACCATTATCATGTGACAGAAGTATTATCATAATTGGAATAATGTAATGGGCTCTCTTACAGTATGATCTGTGGGGATGGGATCATCTTTCATAAAGTTACATAAAATTATAGCAACTGCTGTGACATTAAAAATTAGCTTCTGTTGTGTCATCAGCAGCTAGCTGCCTTGGAATGTTGCAGGACGTCTTCCTCTCACTCCTTCTTTAATAAGTGAATGTGAAGTACGTTTTCCACCACCATTTTAAAGCAATAAAAAAAGCAAACACCCCATGTAAACACTCAGTTACCCCACTACTGCTCCTCTTATTCTGCCTGGACTTGACAGTCCAGTTATCAGAATGAATTCAAACGGATTGGAGAATATCTTTGCATGTAAACACAACCAATGGGTTCAGGTACATAAAGGTCAGTGGACTCAAAATAAACTGTTAGTAGTAACAGCTGTAGTACTCTCTTAAAATAAAGGTGCTGCAAAGGGTTATTTAATTGGTGCCATAGAACAACCACGTTCACTCCATTAATAAGCATGTTTGGAAAAGAGATATGTGAAAAAGTTAGGAAATCTTTGACTTTAATATATATATATAAATATATTGACATTTTATCTTCGTTTTAACTGTATTGAGAGATGGAACTGATCTAACTAAACACATAAATCTGAAGAAAAGCATTTTAAAGTTTGTCAAAGGACAGTGTGCTCTCAGTTGAGTCTTGAGTGCAGATGGGTTTTTTTTTATTAGTTTTCTACTTGCACACCTCCCATGAAAATCATACTTTGGTCTCTTTCTGATGGTAGATGCTACACTTTGACATCAACTGTGGCAAGAGCTACCTGTAGGTCCCATGATGACATTTTAGGATTGTTGGAGGCACATCTTGCGGTCTGCTCTTGGGCTGAAATAGCTAAGCTGACAGTTACTTTATATGTTCTCCGCTTGTAAATTATTTTGTGGATTGGCTGACGTCTAACTTTTTGGAGATCTTTTTTACAGTTCTTTTAGAACTGTACCTTTAGAACGGTATTTTTTATGGCATTTATTTAATCAACTTCTACCATCAGTTGACCAAATCACATAGACGTAAATAGATGGTGTGTCTGTCTGGGTCTGTGTGTGTGTGACACTACCTGCTCATTCGGTATTCCATCCCCGTCAGCGTCTGGGTCGCATGCATCACCCCGCCCATCTGAATCTGCATCCTCCTGTCCTGAATTTGGGACTGTAAGACAGTTATCCTGAAATAGTAACACACACAGACACACACGTATCACATCCAACACATGACAGTGACGTGCTCAGAGCGATTACAGCATGCTGTTGGCATGTATCGCCATCACCATGGTTACCTTCTTGCATGTGGGGTCTCGGCAGCGAAGCTTCTCATCCGGGTATCCGTCGATATCAGTGTCTTTTCCACACGTGTAGCCATTACCAGCCCAGCCAATGCCACACTGGAGCACACACACATTTAATACACACAGTATTTCACAGTGTTTGTCATGTACATATGTGTTTCGGCAGTAAGTGTTTATTTCCTCAGTTAAACACTGATATTAGAATGAATACAAATTACATTCCTACAGCTCTCGTCATGTCTGGTATTATTTGTAGTTCTCATCCAACACCTGGTTTGGTATATCAGAGCCGTGGCTGACACCCGGACACTCACCCTGACATTTGCTGGTACCATCCAGAATTCATAGTTTCATCAGTAAGGGAAGGCCAAGGCAGCAAAGCAGGCCCAAAATCATGATATTCTCACCCCCGTGCATAACAGTTGGGATTCTTATGTCGGAATGAAGTGGTTGATATTTTACTTAACATAATGTTTTTCATTTATACCAAAGATTACATTTAGGCTTAATCTGTCCACAGAACATGTGTCCAGTTTTAGAAAAGTAAAACAAAAATATAATTGTTAAATTAAATTCTCTTTTATTTGTCTACTTCTGTGGCAAATGTGACCTTATATCTCATTTAGTCTTATTATTTCTTATTTTTCAGGTGAGTCTTATTTTGCAGTTTCCCGCTGCCCTGTGTCTTCAGCCTGTGTTCTTTGTGTGTGTGTGTGTGTGTGTGTGTGTATTACCTGGCAGGTGATGGTGCCATCACGTTCCTCAAAACACTGTGCATTGGGGTCACAAGGGTTTTGCAGGCGATTCCCACAGCTCCTCTCTGGCTTACACCCTTTAACTTGATCACCTGTGAATCCTGTTTTACAGCCGCCACAGTGGTAGGAACCCTAGACACACACACACACACACACACAAAATGCACATATTTAGGCCTCTGCTACAATTCATGTTGGATTACATAACATTAATGTGATGCAGTTAAAGCTGTTACCATGGAATTCAGGCAGACTGAGTTGGGAGTGCAGCCTCCGTTATTTGGGCCCTTACACTCATCAATATCATCGCACACCTATGGTTGAGCAGAGCAAGAGGTAGTGGTTTACACACACACACACAAACACACACACACACACACACACACACACACACACACACACACACACACACACAAATGCAAAACATAAAATATTATATTATGCATACATACTATATATTGTAAGTACACAGCCCCACAGCAAACACACACACATATATATACATAAATATACAAATAAAGTAAAACAAAGTGACCTGTTTGTGTGTCTGTGCAAAGGCCACGCCAACCCCCTCCACAGCCAGGCCAGTGTACCCAAGAGGACATGCCTCACAGCGGAACCCTGGAGCCATGTTCACACATCGCACGCCTGGGAAACATGGGTTGAACTGACACTACAACACACACACACACACACACACACACACACACACACACACACACACACACACACACACACACACACACACAGTAAGTCACTGTTGTAGTATTATATTGTAATGTCCATAGAATATAATGGTTTGGATATAGCATTGCAGTGAACCCATTTAAACCCACTTGTTTGTAAATATAAATGAATGAATTATTTCCTCAGTAGAATAAAAACAACATTAAACATCTCCAAACCTCACTTCATGTGAGTCCAGTATTATTTCATCCAACACCTGGTTTGGAAAATCAGCGCTTAATAAAATTAAATCGGGGTGCTGGTGACGGAATTCAACTTGCTGACTGGTGGGCTCCAGGAGAAATCTGGAACCAAGCTTTGTTCTTCAGACTAGTTTACAAGATCTCAACTAGCTCACAAGATCTCTTCATCAGAATGAGAAGTTCTTCTTTCTGTTTACTATATTTATGTTTCCCTGCATCTGTTCTAATGGGCACTGGAGTTTCTACACTGAATATCTCGTATAGATCAGGAAAATGCATCGAAATAATGTGAAACGTCACTGTTCTGTTTGTGGTATGATGGTTTTATATGGATTTATAAAGCTGTGTTCACACAACAGAGCCTCGTCTAGTCATAAATCGTATATTGGTTACCTCATCTACATCATCACAGCTGTACCCATCTCCAGTGTACCCATCGGGACAGGGGCCACACTCCACACCATCCTCCGTCTCGATACACATATCATCACGGAAACACACACCAGGAGAACACCTCTGCTTCACCACTGTCCCATCTAGTCCTACAAAAACAACCAATCATGTTGGAACGTTTAATGGAGATAATCAATGGAGATAATGGTGTCTCTGCAGCAAGGACAGCCTTTATTTTGGATATTTACATGTTTGTAATAACAAACACTGGTCATACTGTATTTGATTGCATTCTGTATGCAATGTAATGATTCTGTACACTAAATTGGCAAAAGTATTGGGACACTTGCTTGTTCATTGTTTCTTCTGACATCAAGGGTATTAACAAGAGTTCATCCTGCTTTTGTTGGTGTAAATCTCTCTACTGTTCAGGGGATACATCTGCTACGTTTTGCAGCATTGCTGTGAGGATTTGATTGCATTTGTATTGAGGAACAAGAGAGTTATAGTCACTTACGCCACCTAAAGTTTCTTAGCAATAACTGCAATAGAATAGCAATAGAAGCACAGTCTCTCAATTCTTTCAGATGAATTTTCACGATGGGGCAAAATATTTGTGTGTTTGGATGGAAAGCCAGCTCATAACAGTCATACCAGACTGTAGACAAAGCAACTGCAGTGTGTTTTTCCTGCAGTAGTGGACTTTGAGAACTTTGCTGTTTTGGACCGCTGGTTAGAACATTTGGTTAGCACATGAGGGGAGTCAAAGAGTGGGCTGGTTGTTACTCCAAACACACACACACACACACACACACACACACACACACACACACACACACACACACACACACACACACACACACTTAGCCATCTTACCGCAGGCCTGACACTCAGAGATTGTGTTTCTGAGGAAGGATGTTTCCTTCACCTGCAAAACACACACAAATCCACAATTTGAGCAACAAAAGAGCAGAAAACTAGTCACAGTGGAGAGACGTTGAGGAGAGAAGTGAGATCTACCTGCTGAATAAGCACATCCTTTAGCTCATTTATGACTTTGGTCAGCTCCAGCATCTGATTGGTCAGCTGTTTGGTGTTGAGCCCTAGAAAGGTTGGACCCCATATAGGAGTGTCATGTGTGTTTCGTGAACAAATATCAAATTACTGACAGTCTGTCACTCAGAATGAGTTCTTTATCAAGTCAGAATTGATCACAGTAGTAGACATTAGAACAAGACATCTGGAACAAGTTTAATGACCATATAGACCATGTTTCTATTCTCTGTCCATTTGATCAATTCCTCCATACAGAAGCACTCTGTAGTTCTATAATTACAGACTGTAGTTAATACCTTGTTTGGCCACCTTTCACCCTGTTCTTCAGTGGTCAGGACCCCACATGAGTCATTCTCAGCACTGCAGTGACACTGACATGGTCGTGTATTAGTGTGTGTTGCACTGGTAGAAGTGGATCAGACGCAGCAATGTTGCGGGAGTGTTTACACACTGTGTCTACTGTAGTTGGTCCAACTTGCAGGTGTAAAATCAGAGGCAGAAGCTCGTCTGTTTCTGCACAGTTCATACTGGTTATCCTCTAGTCAGCGCTCACAAGCTGCTGCATAAGACACTGTTGGATATTGGATATTTCTGGTTGGTGGTCTGTTCTCAAACCAGCAGTGACACTGAGGTGTTTAAACACTCCAGCGGCTTGATCCACCCCTACCCAGAGTGTCACTGCAGTGCTGGGAATGACAGCTCACCCACAAAATTCCTGCTCTGTGGTGGACCTGTTGAGTAATGACCATTGATGAACAGGGTGAAAGGAGGCTATCAAAGTGTGCAGAGAAACAGATGGATAACAGTAATTATAGAACTACACAGTGCTCCTGTATGGTAAGGGGAACTGATGAAATGGACAGTGAGTGTAGAAACAAGGTCTGTAAAATTTCAAGTATATTCAGGATGGAGGGATAAATGCAGGACATCCATCCATCCATTTTCGTATCTGTTTTTTCCAGTCCAGGGTCGCTGTGGGTCCGAAGCCTACCTGGAATCATTGGGTGCAAGGCAGGAATTTCACCTGGACAGGGTGCCACTCCATCACAGGGTACCACACACAACTATACACTCACAATGTATACAACATAACGTTGGATAACTGAGCTGGCTTCCTGATGTAACCAGACATTATTGTAATGTGCAATCATGTTACCCAGGGTCTGTACAGAGTCACTCTGGTGGGTGTGGCAATTCTGCAGCGATGCAACATTCTCCATCGAATCACCAAATGCCAGCTTTAGCTCCTCCAGCTCCTCCTGCCAATCACAACAATGTAGTACACGTGTAAGGATTGTGTCTGTTTGTGTGCTGATGTGTGCTACTTTGTGCTTCAACCCACTGGCCTCTTTATTGGAAACCCCTACCTTGTGCTTCCACCCACTGGCCACTTTATTAGAAACCCCTACCTTGTGCTTCCACCCATTGGCCACTTTATTAGAAACCCCTACCTTGTGCTTCCACTCACTGGCCACATTATTAGAAACACTGCTTCCACTCATTTTATTAGCTCCACATACCTAATTTGTAATGGCAGTTTTTCAGTCCCCCTGTCCCCCACTCATTACTGGTCAGTTTCTGACCAATACATTACATTAAACACTACTCTGGTCCACCTCTGTAATGTAAGTAATCTGTAAGTCGCTCTAGATAAGAGCATCAGCTAAATGCCGTAAATGTAAATGTGCTCACCGATGCTTTTCCCTGCATGGTCCTGAGCTCCACACCCTGGTTTATGTTGAGACCGTTGAACACAGCTGGAAAATCTCTTACTGTTTCCACCAATCGGCAGTCCAGATACAGCTCCACACCAGGCACGGGCAGCGATGCCTGGCCATGTGGCAAGGAACCCTGACCCCTGACTTCCATGCCCTTCAGATGGAAAAGGAGCCGGTGCTTCTCTCCATCTGCTAGTTTGAGGTTGTTGAAGGTGACAGTGCCAGTCCTGCCATCGCTCCGCAGGTAACGCAGTGTAGCTATGTGCGGAGGCAAAGCATACACAGAAGAATAAATGGAGAAAGATACAATCAGTTGATCTTCACTTCAAAGCATAACTTCAAAGAAAGAATAGATGAGTGGTTGAGAACAAACATGGAGACTTGAAAGGAATGATAGAAGGAAATTAAAAACATAGCCTTTTCCTCTCAAATGCTCCAATGCAAATGAATTCCCAGCATTAACCCAACATTCGTTGAGACATTACTCTGGGTCTCACCTTTGTTGAGCTTGCCCAGGACAGCAAACTCAAAATACTTGCTGTTGTCCCGTGGATTGTAGAGCCCAAACACAGTGGTGCCCGTTCTTGGTTGCAGGCGAAATGTGGCCAAAATGAAGAGCTCCATTACTCCCTGTTCTGCCAGGCCTCCATGCAGGAGATCTGGCAAACAGTCAGGCGACGTCAGGAGGTTGTACACTGAGGGAGAGAATGTTCAAAGGTCACATCTACTCTTAACACAAGAGCATCTCAAAGTATTCTTAATGTGATAAAGTTGAAGGACCACTTTAGTGGGATCTACCCACTAGAGAATCCCCCAGTTGTCTTTTCTTTACCAAAAAACGGAATGAATTATGTTCCAAACTGTGGACACTGCAGGTACAACCCACGTCCTGAAAAAAATTGACTGTTTTTATAGACAGAAAGACATTGCATACAAAAGGCTGACCATGTAAATGAAAATTTCAAAACTTCTTCATAAAGACTCTAACTCCAAACAATCAGCAGCTATGAGCTCCTCTAAGCAGCTGCTGAGCACGCAGAACATTATGAACTGATGCCCACAGAGCAGCCGAAACTATAAGAAGATACAAGTGTGTGAAGTGTTGTTCAGGAACCATTACTTCAGTTCATAATGGAGTTACATTTAACAAGAACAGTTGAGGTCAAGCTGAGATCTGACTAAGAAAACTTTCAGAGAGTACTGCTGGTAGGATTGATAGAAGAGTAAATGAGAATCCTTAGGTCATAAAAAGATCTTCAAAAATGTTGAATGGACTGTGGAGTGGTGGTGCAATGTTCTACTGTGAAGCAACTCCTGCACAAACAAACAAGAACTGAAACTTTTTTGGACCCTTAGCTGATTCAAACTGTTTGCAAGCATGCAAAGTGGAATTACTAAGGCTATGTTCAAACTACTAGCCCAAGTCTTTTTGGTATATTGATTTTGACTTGGTAGACAGCACAAAACCACATGAACAGTGTTTTTTGTTTGTTTGTTTGTTATTTTTTAAATCAGATCCTGCATTTGGAGGTGGTTCGAGATCCAATTACAAACAGATTCGTACAGATATGTCTGGATGCTCTGGCTGCTCAAATCAGATTTCATAGTGTCTTTTGCAACAACCACATCAAATCCAGATGGAAGTCCAGGCATCCAGAAAGAGCACGGCACCAGCATGACTACGTAGTTACTGATACCTATGTGGTTACCACAGCAACTCATACAGACTGGTTTGTGGTGTCAGGACAAATTTGATCACTTGCAAGTAACAGTGTGCACAGTCATCTCAACTTGACTCAGCTCTGATCCAGTTTCTGAGCCTGCTGTCTGAACACAGCTGAAGTACACGCCACTGAGAGTGCCCAAACTTTTGCTTCTGGACACTTTTCCATTAGAAGATGAAAATTAACAGTATCAGAAGTTTTGACCAGAGTTGCCGAAACTTTTGCATGCCACGGTAGATGTTATTTGATCATGTGTTTGGAAACCAGGTCAGTATGATGTCAGAACTAAAGCATATGACTTTGTGTAAACATTTTTGAAGACCTAGTGCTCCATGCATCTGCAAAAGGATTTGAACTTCAGCTTTACCTCCTGCTTAGCAGGTGCTGAAGCCCAAAGCTTCTGCAGACACCAAACAAGCAGCAGCCCAGCAGACTAGGCCTCTCCTTCATCCTTCAGGCTCCACAGACCTAACAGTTTCCATTATTTAGGCTGAAGTAGCTACCTGTTTGTAGTTGTCGGGGAAAGTTTTACTGTATTTTTAATAAGTCCTTTGAACTGAAGGAGGAGGAACTAAACACTTCCCAGATATCTGTGAGTTTGGCATACTTGTTGGTATGAGTGGAGAGAGAGAGAGAGAGAGAGAGAGAGAGAGAGAGAGAGAGAGAGAGAGCTCTCTACAACCACAAACTACAATGATAAGGTGGTTAATAATGAAAGCCAGGCCCAGTTGGTGTAACATAGATACCATCATTATAACTGGTTCATGGTGAGGTTTTGGGTGAACTGTTACATTAAAAGGAAAAAAAGGACAGGGAGAGAAGAGGATGTGGTCTAATAAGTGAGGGAGGAATTTTAGGACATCAAAGATCCATGCTGGGCAGCCATTATTTGACAAATGTACAGTAAAATTACTTTCTCAAGGTCCGGCAGTCAATACAATAGTCTGAGAGTCTGAGACAGTCGCCCCAACCCTATGAATCAGAGTCTGTAGTCTGCATTTTTATGTTTATAATTCAAATCAATGCCTATTTTATTGGATGTGATCCACTGAAAGTTTCCAGAAGTCAAGCCTTGTGGACTGACGGTAGCACTGATGTCATCGCTTGCGAACTGCAAATACAGATGTTGGTTGTTATGGCCGTGGCTGTTGGCCATTGACAGAACAGGGCTAGCATTTATGTTTCCTATTTAAAGGTGTGCGTCAGGCCACGGCCGGCGTCCTAATCCAGACATTCCTGCATCTAGAGGATAGCACAGGAAAGTCACTGAAGTGAGGATCTTTTGTTTAAAGTTCTGAACCTGTGTGTGATTCTTGGTCCTTGCTGATTCACACTAGTCTATATGGTTTAACATATTGGTTCCTGATCTGTCTAAAGCTGAGCTCCAGAGTTTACTTTTAAGAAGTACTGACTGTATCCCATTGTAAGCTCTTAAAAGTCATAGAGCCAGAATTTTTTTTCAATGGACAATTCAATTGAGAAGTTGTTAAACAAGTTTTAGAGAATCCGAGTATGATGTAATAGTTCTAAAAAGAACCATTCCATTGGTGTACAGTGATATGCCAAATGTGAATTGAATGAGGCCTGATAGTGGTTGCCAGATGGATGGGAAATTCCATTTCCAGAATAGTATTGGCATTTTAAAATCCTCAGTTGTACCATGTATTACGTATGTACCAGGAATATCTCATAGAAGGCATTACCGTGCACAGTGGACAGCGCAGTGGGTGGTAATGATCATGACCAGCAGCATCTGGCTAGAATTGTCTGCTGGAGCCCCACACGCATATCCCACAGCTCAGTGTGGTGTTCAACAAAAGTTGTGGGACAACTAGTTCCTATCCCATGAGTTTTGGGTATTACGTTGTAAAGGTTCCATACACCTTTGGAAGGTCCTACACACTCACAGATCTCTTTGGAGCCAAATGCTTAAAGAACTAAGTAGCAGAAGTAGAATGCAGTAGAACCTTTATCATCTCTTATTCAGATGTTTTTTTTGTCCATATAATGTAAATGTTCTAGTCAGAACATTTCAGTGGGATGAAACCCTGATTATTGGAAAGCTTTGTACACCTTCCAAAAGTTCTTCCCACTCACAAACCCACAAGTGCGAAGAACCTTTTTGGTCCTTCATAAACAGTAACCTGTAATCTAGTATATGGAATGTGTCCTTATGCAGCAAATACTACTGGTGTTTTTGTTGTACTAGGAGGAATTTGGGTTGTACTGAGAGGGGGTTTAATTGTACTGAGAACAGTTTGGTTGTACTGGGAGGGATTTCAGTTGTACTGGAAGGAGTTTGGTTGTAATGGGAGGAGTTTCGTTTACACTGCGAGGGTTTTGGTTGTACTGGAAGGAGTTTGTGTTGCATTGGGAGGGGTTTCAGTTGTACTGAGAGGAGCTTAGTTGTTCTGGGAGGAGTTTGGTTTGTGAAATTTGTCTTGGAGAGACGGCTGTGTTTATACTGCTGTAATATGTTTCAAATATGTCTCAGACCAGCTCCTGAAGTGATCTGAGTGATGGGATTGTATTTGATTTAAATGAGTCTTGGTTGTGGTTAGTTTTGTTTGAATATGGTTTGGCCTTATCCAGATATAATCCTGATACTATAGGCAATAAATAATTAGGTGTAAACTGGATCTGTGGGAGCTTTTTTAATATTGTAGGATGGACTGAGGAAGTTCAAGATATTAAAAAAAAAAAACTCAAGGCAGCTTTAGCATGCTATGAACGTATTGAGTTTCTGTCCTTTCATAACAGTTCAAGACTTAGAGGTCTGAAATCTAAACCAACACGCCACCCTAATCCCTGCAGGGGCTTCTATCTGTTTTTCTCTGCTTGTCTTTCTTTTATTTCACCCTCTTCCCCCATTTCTCTTTTCATCTTTCCATCTCCAGGCAGGAATGATGAATGAGAAGAAGCCGAGGTCGAACCCTTCAACCAGTCGCAGCCCTCCAGCAGCTGTTGTGACCAATCGTGATTCTGCACTGGTTCCAGCTGGTGCGTTGTTTGTATGCAGACAGTTAGTGATTGCTAACATGTGTGGTTTGTATGGATGCGTGTGTGTGTAATATGTTTCAGCTGAGCCTAAAATATTTTAATTTACTTTGAATTAGTTTGAAATAAACGTAAAGTAGGATTATTTAGATCTTTATTAGAGAACAGTGACAACTTCTAACAAAAACAGCACAAGCTCATTATCTTAATGGGCCGCCAGGTATGCATTACTTCTTAAAAAAGTGTGTGTGTGTGTGTGTGTGTGCGCATGGTTGAACTATTTCAGTGTTTCTATTACCGGCTTTTTGTGTTTCTTGGATTTCTTGGATTTCCCGCAATAATTTGATCTCATCAATCCTGCTAAAGTCATCATGAGTTTAACTTACACCAAGCCACACACACACACACACACACACACACACACACACACACACACACACACACACACGCGCACGCACACACTTTCTCTCTGTCTAAAAGTTTGCCGGTCTCGCTTTCTCTCACATACACACACATGCACACAATTACCAGCAACCCAACACAGTTGGACAGGTTCGCTGCTGTCCACTGATTATAAGTTCCATAAATCTGCTCAACCAATCACGTTCAGACTACAGGAGAGAAAGAGGCGACACTGATACACTACAGGCACATAACATTAACATGACATTGAACAAAACATGGAACATCATATTAAGCTCCTAAAATGACATGAAAAGGACTTAAACTATATGGACAAATGTTTTGCTCATTCATGGTTTCTTCTAATATCAAGGGTAATAAAAAGAAACATTTTGGAACATTACTGTGAGGATTTGAGTGCATTCACAGACAAAAGCAATAATGAGGTCAGAACATAGGACCTTTATTAGACCAAAAGTATGGTATGGAGCACCATCATTCCAGGGAACACAGAGCTCAGTGCTGGGGGGGGGCTATAATCCCCTCTAGCCCATGCCTGGCATTAGGCATTGTGCCAACAGATTCATGTTTATTTATCTGCTTAAAGGTGCCACAAAGTACTTTATAGTACTATTAGGTACTACAGATTTACATAACCACTTAAACAGTATTACACAACTCCATAACCTGTAACAACACATAGAAAGATATAATGATTGTTTAAAAGGTGCTACAATGTACTATAGAGTAGTGTATGGTATTGCAGTTAATTTGAGATGTTGCAGGATTCAATAATGTATAATAAGACAGTATATAAGTTATAGATTTTTAAATTCTAATGAGAGATGATGATTGTTTAAAATGTACCATGAAGTATTTTAAGGTACTATACATTTCTATAATTTCTATACATTTCTATATACAGTATAATAAACTGTAAGGTGTTAAAAGACACTATAATCACTGCACACAATATAGACTATAATGTAAGGCCTTAAATGAAGTTAGAATGTGGTATGACATATTATGATATTTAGAAGGTGCTATGTAATATAGGGTACTTTAAATTTAGAACAACTTTTAAGGTGACAATTTCCAATGTGATATAAGATATTGAGCTGTAAACCATTGAACTGTAAAGTGGGCCAGTCATGATTAAAGTTTTTGTTTGCATGATATATTGTCCCAGAAATAACTGTGATGAATGATATTGTTGTCATTTTAAAGGGACTTTTGCCACTGATATCATGATAGTATAATTATGCAGTTACACCCTTTTAAAGAGCAAGGCATTACACATTATTAAGAATATTCAAACATTGGATTCAGAAAATAACTTTTTAAAAAATGTCCTAAATAAATAAAACTGAAAGGTACCACTATTTTAGTATTAATATTTTTTTTTATAAAATACATAACATAGTACCATAAAGTATTGTAATGTAGAGTACCCTATTAATTTAGTATTATTCTTGTTTATATAAAGTTTTCTGTGTGGTTCTGTAATGTTGTAAGCTTATTGTAACAATATGTAACATTATGAAGTGCTATATGACACTGTTAAAGGTTCTATAAGACATATGGTACAGTGTTCTCGTGTCCTGTTCTGTACTCACCAGTTGATTCGGCATCCACAGATAAATTCAGACTCAGAATCAGGGACACAGCCACCAGAAGCTGCACCTGGCCTGCCATCCTTCACACACCCTCAGAACACACCTGTGTGTGTGTGTATCCTGTGAAGCCTGGGAGAGTGTGATTATGATAAGATGCCCCTGTGTGTGTACAGAGTAGATCCACTCTCTTCAGAGCTCTCCTAGAGAAGGTCTGAGGAGAAAAGGAGTCAGCAATGTGCATCTGTGTGTATTTAACTCAGAGTGTGTGTGTGGGGGGGGGACTGAAAGAGTGAGGTAAAGGCTGTCCATCACATTACAGGCAGCTGTGGTGGGCGGGGTTATGAGTTTAACAGACAGCCCCTTGCTGAGAGGGCAGTGCCATTTAATTGGCTCTCTTGGGTCATGTCTGTGACCTTATTGGAGTGTTTTATGGGCCTCTATTTGTTTCCCATCTCTGTCCCTCTCTCTCTTTCCCCCATCCTTTCATCTGTTTTCTCGTGCTTTCTTCGCATTCTTATTGTAACTCTAACAGGTGCTGGATGGAGCCTCTGCCGTTCCATGAAAGTGTGTTATTCTAACAGCGCAGGTCCATGCAAAACAGTGCAGCTCTGAACAAAACATTCTAAATCAAGATGAAATATTTTTAGGAAAAAAAAATTTGTTCAATAGTGCAGAACTGTAATTGATCTTACTGATCGCAGCTGTCAGTGGAGAGGGAGGTCAGCTTGGTTCCAAGAAGTGTGTGTTCTCTGTTCCATCTGTTTTGGATCTGTGTTGCCCAGCAAGTCCCAGACTAGCTTCTGATTCTTTAGACTGAAGGTTCAGTAATGTAAACAAAATATTCAGACCTAAAACTTTCAGTAACAAAATATTTAAAGAACCTCCACATCAGATATCAAGGTTATTTAGAAAAGCTTTTACAAGAAGAAAGAACTTTTACAAGAAACCTTTCAAATGTTCCTCACACTCACAGATCTCTTTCTCAGACATGGTTCTTTGAGGACCTAAAAGTTTGTCCCTCCTGTTCATAAAAGCAGTAGAACACATGGGGTCATCATGAAATAACAGCATGGCTGTGAAGCATTAAGAATAACACACAATCTCAAGTGTTCTATTGCTTTTAAACATCTGTTTGGAAAAGAAATAAAGTAAGAAATGAGTACAATTAGCCATGAACATCTCATTAAATATGCTGTAATGTTACCATTTCCTTATAGTTTGTTAACTGGCTTGTTTTTACATCACAGTAACAAACTCCAGTCACTCACTGCACAGCCAGCAGCTCCGGCTCCTTACACAGACCAACCCATTAAATTCTATTTCCCACTCACAATCTTCTTTTCTTGTTTGTCCTTGATTATTATTTTTTCTTGTTGTAATGTCAGCCACGGGGAGAGGGCTGAGTGGACAACCTCACAAATCATTTACACCTTTGATACCACCTAAACATGGATTTATTCACACAGCATGCAGAAGCAGATAATGCCCAAAATTACAAATACAAAGGGATCACTTCCCTGAGCTACAATGAGCCCTGATCAAATCCTCTGTTTCCCCAGCCTAATCGAGTCACTGTGTGCCTATGCCTCCCACTGAGCTAGCACGCACTGTGCTTATACATCCAGTTGGAGAGTCCTGCTAAATGGCTGCTGCTGGCCCACAATCAGGCCAGACTGATGAGAAACTGGCGGTTCCACCTCCAGGTCCAGCATATTGTCCAAATCTTTTTCTTTTCATTTTGCTCTTTTGCGCTGGGCATTAATCTACTAAAGCAGCTGCTGCCGTTATTTACTTAGTAGTGCCATTGAGTGATAAAGTGTGGAAAAAATCATGCTGTTATAGTGAAATAAGAGCACGGTTTAAACACTTTTCAGCCTATGCTCTCTCTGGGTGGGTAGATGGTGATCTCTCCCCAATGCATTCATGGTCATGCTGGCCAGCACAAGTGCCTGTTGGCTGATGATCTGAGCTGAGGATCTAGTGCTTCTTTCAGAGCACATTGGCTGTCCAGTGGTCCTGCACTGGTGGCAATTCAAAAAAGGTGGTGGTGAACTTCACATGTTTCGGAGGAGGCGTTTGCTTCTCCTTACCTACCATGTGGGGAATCCTAGTGAGTGGGTCAGTTAATTTTATAAACGTAAAAGTAACTACAGATGTGAATTTCCTTTAGGAAAGCAAAATGTGCAATAATACAAAGCTGGTTGCTATGGACTTGATAAGTGGTTTCTAAGCAGTTGCTGTGTGTCTTAGGTGGTTAATAATGTGTGTCAGATAAGCAGTTGCTGAGGTACCTCATGTGGTTGGTTAGGTGTTACTATTGTATTAGGTTTGTCTTCACATAAGAGGGGTTGATTAACTTTTGCAGCCTGTTCATTCCTATGAGGAGAATCTGAAGAATCTGGATGGAATCTGTTGGAGCAGTGTCACTATATCAAAACATGTAGAAGGAGATAGTCTCCTATGAAGGACATAAAGTGTCCATCTGATGTTTGATCATGTGCCTGAATCCAGTCTTATACACTTACTGTAATGTCACCCATTAATCCATTCCAAACTTGAAAATTGGTTAAATTTAAGTAGCAGGTTTAACGAACCTCCACATCTTGTAGAGTTTCTAGCAAGTGCCTTTCAAGTCATTAATCTCAAGTTGGGATAGCTTTTGTCACCTTCAGAACTCTATAGCTCTTTATAAGCACTCTTAGAGTACCCAACATCGAGTCACCAGCGCTCTTTCCCATCTCAGCTAGTGGTAGGTACACACCTTGCAAGCCATTGAGTTATTTGGGAGATGCTCCAACCCCCAGTCTCCTGGACAGAATGATCTGGCTCACGAGAACCAACTGTTCAGTTATCATCGCCACTCTTGCTCCACTGTTCCCACATCATTAACCCCATCTGTGAGAGGTCATAATGTTTTGGCTGATGCTGTGTTTACCATTTCCATCACCAACATAGAAACACCAATGACCAATCATCTACACATTAAACAAGATCCATCCCCTCTGTTCTGAACTCACTCTTCATTTTAACACACACACACACACACACACACACACACACAGATAGGCCAATCACTCTGACCATGTGGCCTCATTGCAGTGGTTGGTGACATAAGATCCAGCACTAGCCTATATCCTGATCAGGGGGCGAGCGGAGTGTGTGCAGAAATTATAGTCTTCAGTAGAGCCTGCTCTGTCATTATAGTCCTGCAAGGCATTGTGGGTATGTCTAGACCCAGGTGGGCCACATTACGAAATGTTCTGATTCAGTGTGTGTGCGCTCACATGTGTTACAAGCGGGGTAATGGATTTTAAGACGTCTGGTTATGCTGGAATTGTCAGGAAACCAGCAGGAAAATGAAACACACACACACACACACACACAGACACACACACACACTCATACACAGTGTCCTTTTGTTCGCACAGTATGATGGTGTACTGAGACGCTGTCAGTCTGCAGTAAGATTACCCTGCTAATGGTTTTAACACGTGTGTATGTGTGTGTGTGTGGAGAGAGAGAGAGAGAGAGAGAGAGAAAGAGAGAGAGAGAGAGAGAGAGAGAGAGAGAGTTATGTGAAAAGTTAGACCGTCTTTGATTTGTGAAACATATTTAAACATATGGACATTCTGATCTTCATTTTACATATACCGAGAGATAAAATCAAATTCTAATTAATAGAAATGCGATTTTCTTGTGAGGAAAAGTTAGGACACCCTTTGCCCAAATAGCTGGTATTTCCTCCTTTGGCTGAATTAATGTGAATTGGATGTTTCCTATAACTCTCTACCAGTCTCTGACATCGTCTGGAAGGAAGGTCTTCTCACAGCTCTCTGATGTTTCAGATGTTTCAAGCCCCCTCTGATACAATAAAGATTTCATAGTGCTTTTTATTATGGAGAGATCTCCAGACCCTGCTGCAGCAAAACGGCCCCAAACCATCACACTTTCACCTCCATTTTGACAACAAGGGTTTCCTCTTCACTCACCTGCCAAGAAAATCAAACTTTTTCTGTTTCTTTCTGATAATAGATGCTGCAGTTTGACAGCAACTGTGGCTTCTTCTTGCGGTTTGCTTTTGGGCTGTATTTGCTATAACAGCCTGAAAATTCTCCACTTCTGATTTCTGGTTGTTTTGAGGTTTTAATAAGATATCCTATCTTTTACACATGAATGTATGTGTGAACTAAGTATATTGTCGCTCTCAAGCAAAAACAAATGATCTCCATTTTTGCTGTTTTTTCTTTCTTTCTTTTTATTCTGGTGTTCTTTAAGTTGGTTCTGGAGTTCATGATGAACGGACCAATAGGAATGCACCACAATGTCTTGGAAGTAAATCTTTTTACATTGGTTTCCACTGAAAGTAATTTTTTTTTCCTTCTCCTGTAAAGTTGTTTTTGCGTGACATTCACGGTATGTGAGACTATATATGACAGATGACCTGTGTGTGTGTGTGTGTGTGTGTGTGTGTGAGGCCTGTTATGGTGTTGATTTTAACAGCCTGTGTAATGGGAAGTGCTCAGGGAGCTATAACAATTTGTAGTGACCCCAGGGGTGGGTGGGGGGGTTGGAGGTTTGGGCAATGCTATGTTTTCTTGACCTGATTTTGGGCCGCAGAACCAGCCCTGACCTCTGCTAGGACAGTAGAATACTTTGTGGATTTTGATTACCTACTCTAGGACAGTATAACCATTACTTGGGATCTCTGAAAACATTTCCTTCCTGCATTTTGACAGAAGGACCACTACAAAATGTTGCTCCTCTTGGGCACCATGTACAATATCTATAGAAGCAATACATTCCTGCTTCAAGGCAGTACAATCACTTCTCTTGCACAGTAGATTCTCTACCATTACATCTGTTGTTTTGGGGCAGCACACCCCATTTCTACCCCAAAGGGTTCAATCTGTTCTCGGCTAATGGATTTTTCAGGGAGGTCACCAATGTCCAGGAGGTGAATGTTGCTGCTGACCTGCCCAGAGGCTAAAACTACAAATAATAAAACCCCACTGCTAGAGTTAACTCAAACAGTAAAAGGGCAAATGGGTCAGAGGGGATGTGTTAAATTCAAAACCTGCCTGCTTTATTCATTTAATTATTAGAAGCTGTGATCAGTTTATATCATATTACAGCAGTTCTACAGAGATCAAAGTTCAGAGACAGATTCAAATGTACAGAAAACCAGGACTTTGAGACTTGGTAGACCACCAAACCTGCACTCACCAGTTACTTAAAGCCTTTCTCTCTGAATGAGAGAAGATTATGCTGCACTCAGATACTTACAGATCTGAGAACATCCACAGGTGTTGTCCATTTTTCCACTGTGAGAAGAGCTGTGGGTTTGAAATAATGTGGAACTGATTAAAAAAACAACAACAACAACAGACAAATCAAACTGCTGCGGATGAATAATTGCCCCAGAGTCCAAACCTCAACATTATGTCTAGGAGGGCTTGAATGGTGAGAAGCAGAAATCACTCGGATTTCTAAGACTTGATTTTGACGGTGTGAAAGAAATTTATATTTCAGTTGACCATCACCACCATGTTTAAGAGATGAGGTGGTGTGCTAGAGATCTTGGGCAGGAGATGTGGAGAAACCTCCCTGCAGATTTCAGAACACCATCACCTTCATGTTCAACACACGAGATGGTATGCTTTAGATTTGCAACTTGGGCAGGAGGTGTGGAAAACTGGCTCTGCGGGTTTCCGAACACCCCCACCTTCAAGTTTAACATATAAGGTAATGCGCTTTAATGGAAACACGGAAAGTGAGTCTCCTGAATTGAGCTATAATCAAGATAGATGTGGACACTAAACATGCAAACATCTGAAATGTCTGGGTCATTTGGATTGAAATAAAGCTTGTACTTATGGAGCAGTTTGGCTGAAAATAGAATTAATTGAAGGGTGATCTTTGACTTTGATACAGGGTTGTATGTAAGTGTAAAATTATACAGTACAGCAAAATGACAATAGCAGCTCGACACCTATTTGAGAAGAAGCCTGTGCTGGGGTGTCAACATGCCTATGCATTTAGAAACAAAACAGTAATATAAAAAGATAACATATAATAGTAGCATAAAGTGTGTAATTATGTGTAATATATAAACCCAGATCACTTGTCTAGAGGCAGATGAAGTATGTTTTGCCTGGTGGTTGAACACTGAGCTTGTCCGTGAGGATTAGTGTGTGTTTTAGCTTATACAGTGTAATGGTAGGTGGTGATTATGGGCCTGATTTTGTGTTTGAAGGCAAACAGCTTGACTCCTGCCTGCATACAGTACAACTACCCTCCAGAACCTCAAAATGTGTGTGTGTGTGTGTGTGTGTGTGTGTGTGTGTGTGTGTGTGTGTGTGTGTGTGTGTGTGTGTGTTTCAAACAGATAAATGGCTAGGACTGCACATGGAACCATTTACCTTGGTTGTTAGACTCTTAATGTCTCTTGTTCCTACACACACACACACACACACATACACACACACACACAAACACACATGCTGCACATGTTTGGAGAGTGTGACGGAAAAAAGAACAAAGCTCTCTGATGCAGGGGTGCACATTATTAATGTGACCTCAGCAGATTAAACAGTGATTGCATGGTTCAGAAACACACACACGCTGATCTATTCAGTGTCCATTATGAATTTTTCGCATCTACTATAAATGTTGCTATTAATCATTGATTATACACTGTAATCTAAAATTCATTATCTCAGAGGCTCACAACTTCATTTGAACTAGAACGCTGTATTGAGAATCATTCAGAATGCAGCGTCACAGAATCATCTACTGGCACTATGAATTATTCACAATCTACTGTGAGTGATTCAGTATCTTCTATGACTCAGTATCTACTGTACATTACTCAGCATCATTTAAAATGATTCAGTATCTACTATGAATTATTTTGCATTATGAATTATTCAATGTGTTTTACTCAGTATTTACTGTACAAGGTAGGAGTGCATTTATATTCTGACAGCTTCATTTCTACACCATATCCTAAATCATATGTATATGGTTTAGTTTGCTGCTCAAAGTGAGCTCTCATGCAATGTATTTCTTCACAACGCAGAAGAAATGCTTTCTGCTGTGTTACTCCTCTTTCAAATTCCAGGTAAATCTGTGTAACGGAGCAGAGGTGTGTGGTTTCTCTGGGTCAGCCATCCACCTTCCTTTATAACATTCCAGGAAGTGAGAGTTAGTGATAACGAGAGGGCTTCTGTCAGTAATAGAGATAAAGCACGCACATAGACTCTTCATCAGAAACTTGACTCAGAGAGTACTCCACCCCAGAGAGTACAGACTCAACTCCTCGGCAGAAAAACTGACATTTCTGGGAATATGGACCTTTCTGAGGAAAGAGGAAGTTTCCCATGGCCGGGAATGTGCACCGTGTTGCCGATTTGTGTTGCAAACCAAACCAGGGGGATAAGGAAGGTCTTCCCACCAATCCACAGACAGCAGTTATGCTCTCTCAGACATGAAGAGCATCATTGGGAACCAAACCTACAAACACATGTTGACAGAGACCACTCACACCCCAGAGATTTGACTTGGCAGAAACCACACACCCCACAGACTTGATTTAGGCTCATACTCCAGAGACTTGGGACTCAACTTGGATTTGCTCCCCAGAGACTTAAAACTTAATTTGGACTACAACCCCTCAGACTCATGACTCTATGTGGACTAGAACCTCAGAGCCTCAAGACTCAATGTGGACTAGAAGCCACAAAATTCAAGACTCAATGTGGACTCACAGCCCAGAAACTTAAAACTCAGTGTGATATTTTTATCCCCATTTGGGCCCCTTTCATATGTGGTACTGAAATCCAATACATATCAGATACACAGCAGCATGATTTACTCTGAAAAGGCCAGACTGGTTTTTTTTACAGCAACCCAACTCGACATTCCTAATAAAATGCAGAGGAAGAAGAGGGGAAAACAGACGATGGCCCATATATCAGTGTATTAAATCTGAGTAAGATGTTGTTTATTAATCAGCCCACGTTATATTTTTTTTTCTATCGTCTGGATTACAATAGCTGGGCAGTAGGAATAGTCATGCCCTGTTTTGTGCAGTGTGTTGGTGTGTGTTTAGTGTTGTGATATGACGTGTGTATGTTAATGTCTTTCACAGGGCCTGAAGCTAGCAGACAGGAAATTTCCAGACTGTTCTTCCTGTTCGGGCCTCAGAAGGCCTTTTAAAGCTTTCATCTCTTCAATAAACAGATAAAGAACAAAACATCTGAATGTCCAAATAATTTTTATTAGTGTTTTTTTCTTGATGGTCAGGACTATCTGAGACAGCTGGAGTCTTAGCAGTGTTTACTGTAACACTGTAGCCACAGTGTGTCAAACACTAAGTCGGAGATTAAGCTTCAAGCTCTCTTTCTATTCCAATAACTTCCCTGTCAATACCGAAACTGTTTTGTTAAGACGACTTTGAGACTTACATGGCTTTAGGACTGATACTGTTTTTGTTAAGACCACATTAAGACTGATAGTGTTTTTTTGTTAAGACCACATTAAGACTGATTCTACATTTATGTCAAGACCACATTAAGACTGATAGTGTTTTTGTTAAGAACACATTAAGACTGATTATGCTTTTTTGTTAAGACCACATTAAGACTGATTCTGTTTTTGTTAAGAACACATTAAGACTGATTATGCTTTTTTGTTAAGACCACATTAAGACTGATTCTGTTTTTGTTAAGACCACATTAAGACTGATACTGAGTGATATCTGTTTGTTTAACCCTGTGTTACTTTTCCACAGGGAGCAGTAAACCTCTGGCTATCTGGATACATCTGGCTTCTCATAAACTATTTCAACACACACACACACACACACACACACACACACACATACACACACACACACACACACACACACACACAGGGTGTGCTAAAATGTGTTTATATAAGTATGTTGTGGTGTTTTATTTCCTGTATGTTCAAAGCTTCCTGCTGTAATGTCGTAATAAAACACACACACACACACACACACACACACACACACACACACACACACACACACACACACAAAGCACTAAGACTCTACCAATACAGTCCACCAACAAGAAAGCTCCAGCAGCACCTTGACCTTAACGCTAGTTCTAACCTTACCCATAATCAGACTAAATCCTAAACCTGACCTTAACACTAATTCTGACCTTAATCTGAAAACTGATGTCTTCTTTTTTAGAGGTGGAGCTTTTGACAGACATGAGAAAAATCAGAAAAATCAAGCTCATCAAACTCATTTTTCACCTTTTACTGTCACTATGAGCGTATTCCCTGCAGAGATAGTTCAACACACACACACACACACACACACACACACACACACACACACACACACACTAAGACTGCAATGGTAGAGCAACATTAAGTACTCCAGAAATTAAAATAACAATTGAGGGTCTGAACTAAACCCTACAATAACAGATGAGCCTCAGAACTTGAGTGGTAAACAGACGTTGCTGCGAGACTGCAGCAGGGGTTAACAAGATGAGGCCTGTGGAGCTCCAGAGAACTCCAGGATTGGCCCCTGGAAGTGCCTTCCACAGAAGGAGTGCCTGGAGCAGGCAGAAGGTCCCCAGGAGAACGTTGTCAATCAAATGCCCTGTGAGCAGGCTGGAGTCCTGTCCAGAGCAAGGGAACAGGAACCGTCCTGGAACCTGAAGCTGGTGTGGCCTGTCCATAGACCAGATTGTATGATTAGTAGTGACAGAACTGCAGCTCAGTGGCCCCATCTGTCATTAACAATGAAACTGAAAATGCTGTTGAACGGGGTTTCACTTTGGTTGCACTTTTATTGACCAAGGAGGGGTTAATTTTTCATTGATTTCATTTTGTTGACTGCGGTGGGTTCCATTGGATCGCCCCCTCTTTCACCCCTCTCAGCTGCTCACATCCATAGTGGCCTTTTCCCAGTTCTCCAATCCAGTCCATCCCTGCCTGCTCCTGTGGCCTGCAATCATCCTAAAGAGAACAGATCCAGCTGGAGTTAGTTGTGTTCAAATCCTGCACAGCCTTCATCATATTACCAATCATTCAGGCATGTTTATTTATAATACACCATTATAACGAAGCGTTGACAATTTAATCTGCTAGCCAATTTAATGGGAGTGTATCTGAATGATTGGGGGGGTCAGTGCTGCCTTGGTTCACTCATGTCTAACTAGCTAAGCAGCAGCTGTTCTACAAATGCTTAATGGTACCGGGAATGCTCAGTGGTTCCAACAGGGTCCATCAGATTGAACACATTCTATGTTCCTCCTCCACTAGGAGGCGCCATAACCCTGCGTGTGCGTGCTGATTATTGTAGTGCAAGGCAGCATCTCCCCCTGCTGGTGTATTATGGCAACATCAGTGATTTTGTGTCTGTTCTCAAAAGCAGAGCAGAGCAGATTCCTAGTGATTCAGCGGAAGTTGTGCCGTTTTGTAATTCGATTCCTACTGGATTCATTGTAAATTATTCGGTTCATCATAAAACACATTTCTCAAAATTAAGTACAAAGGACTTTAAAAGCCCCAAATACAGGCAACTCTTACAGATCCTAATTTATGATATTATTATTTTTAAATGTGTTATTACGTTCAGATAATTTTTATAATGATAACAAAGCGTTCAAACCATTATTATTATTATTATTATTATTATTATTATTATTATTATTATTAATAATAATAATAGTAATAACACCAATGATAATAATAATGATAATAATAATGATAATAATAAACATATTAATATTAATTATTTTATATTAAACCACCATTATTATTAATATTCTTATTATTTTAACAATAATAACAATAAAACACACTTATCGATATCAAACAATTATATTATTATTATTATTATTATTATTAATAATAATAATAATAATAACAATACAGCATACTATTTTATAATATCAAACCATTATTATTATTAATACGCGTGTTATTTTAACAACAATAACAAAACACTTATTTTATTTATATCAAACCATCATTATTATTGCTGTTATTATATTACATTAATAATATATTAGTGATAACAATAAAGTTTTAACAAAAAAATTCAAAAATTCAAATGATCGTTGTTGTTTTGTTGCTATTGCAACATAATTTTTTAGTCATTGAAAGTATTTATAATCTAACCTCGTCGTGCTTTAGTGTGATTTGTTATTTGTTTTATTATTATTATTGTCTGTTATGGCTGTAGATATACGTTCTCTATCTATAATCGATAATAATCAGTGATATGATCCACTTTATAAACACTGCAGAAGGGCTGAATGTGTAAGTTTATAAAGTGTCTGGTTTTCTCAGGCGCACCGGGGGACTCATTTCTGCGCTGCACCGACTTCCGGCCTCTTTCGGATCTGAACTCCAGGAAAGATGGTGAGTCTGCAGCTGCTGTTCCAACAAATCTCCAAACATCTGCGATTATACTGTTTAATATGGTCCTTTCACAAACCACGGCCTTTAGTAAAGATGTTTAAGGCCCATTCCGCTCGGTATTAGGGTGGATTGAGGGTGAAAGGCGGTGTTTAAAGGAGCGGGCAGCGCGTCGCTGAGGCCCGACGGCGAGGATCAGAGCGTTTTAGCTGAAGATCAGTGCTCTCGCTAATGTCACTTTGGTTCGGCGTTGTTGTGGTTCTCCATTGCCCGCCAGAGTGCTAGATATTTAGCTGTGTAGCAGGTTCTCCAGAACAACAGTGAAATTTCCGCTCAGACCCGGTGTGATCTACAGCCCTACACTACTATACTGTACTGGTTTAGCTGTGTTGCCATGGAGACCCGCTTCAGACAAGATTTGCTCAGTTTTAAGATGTTTAGATGAAGTAAATCTGCATTTCGAGATCTTCATGGTCTCCATCTTAAGTGACAGAAGCACCTTTTCAGTACAGCTTCCAAGACATGTTTCAGTGTCAAGGTGTAGAGAACAGTTTATGGGTTTAGTCTGAGAGGAAGCACTTCATTATTCATTATATAGATTGCTAGAACTTCATTGGTCCTTTGGGAGGGTTCCCTCTATAATCAGGTTGCAGCATCCATACAGTACAAACAGAGAAGAGGGTCATAATAATAAAAGAATGCAGAAATAAAGGGAACGTGAGTGTATTAGAATATATAATACAGGGAGTATATGAAAAGTTCAGATACATATCTCACACACAGATGTGTTGGTCAGGTTCTGTGCATTTTCACAAGGTGTCTTAAAGCATCGGATCCTTGTACTGTCTGATTGTGGGTTAAATGATTAACATGTTCATCTCATGCTTTTAACTCTTTCAGACGAAAGGAACGTCATCTTTTGGCAAGCGCCGCAACAAGACCCATACGCTGTGCCGCCGCTGTGGCTCCAAGGCATACCACTTGCAGAAGTCTACCTGCGGGAAGTGCGGCTACCCCTCCAAGCGCAAGAGAAAGTGTAAGCACCACAAACAGCTTGTTAATTAAGGTTCAAGATGGGTGTGCTCTCTGGACACTGTTTTGGCAGGGGTTGTATTATGTGTTTGTAATGTGTGCTTCGTGTCCATTGATCTTTAGATACTTTACACCCGTTTACACATCACTAATGCGTCTGCAGTGTAGAACTGATTCAGTAGTATATAAAAAGCTCATCCTGCGTGTTCTCAGGGAGCCTGTTGTATCAGGTGTTAAAACGCATTCAGATCAACATACCTGTGTCAATATTGGCCACTTGGGCACGACGTCTAGTTCCTATTATTTTCTCAGCCAATCAATTTGAGGAAATTGGGAGTATCGTGGAATATCCTCAAATCGATTGGCTAAGGGAGAGGGTGCAGTTGAACAAAACCCTGGTGTCCTGTATTTGAAAAGGCTGATCTTTGGGTACCCAAGGTACAAGCCAGCATGCGGACTCAAATCTTCACTGGTCATATTGGGCTTGGAATCACTCATCTGTTTGCTGTTACTCTCACTACTTAGGATGGTTTGTTTACAGTGTGGAAAACCCACTCTGTTCACACTTCTATTAAGTGGTTAAGAATTCATATCTGTAGTACTGGCTTGAATGTAACACACAGCTGAGTTTTGTGCAGGGAAAGAAAATCCAAATATGTTTGCTTGTGCAAGGGCTGAATGGTACATGTTTTTTCCAGTCATGTTCAAGTAATGATGAGGAATCTGTTTTGAAGTGGGATCTCAATATGGAGGCAATTTAGACCAAAAATGTTTCCCTGAATGCTAAAACATTTTTTCTGGTGTAAATGTTGGGTTGGTCTCAGGACCAGTGAATATTTTCAGATGGTTCTACTCTAGGTTTACAAACTCTGCTATAACTTTGCATTAGATTATACTGATCATTTATAACAGAAGCTGAAAATGCAGACTGAACAGGTATTAATACACTTGTCAGTACTGATGTACTATAATTTGTGTAAATACTGTCCCCGTTTGTGTGCTGTTTTTAAATGTTATTCTTCTGCATTTAGACAACTGGAGTGCTAAGGCCAAGAGGCGCAGCACCACTGGTACCGGCCGCATGAGACACATGAAGGTTGTGTTCCGCCGATTCAGGTGAGTTGACCCAAACCTGGGTTCACATTTCCTGTTCTAATGCATAAACTTTCCTTCTGCAGATGGAAATGGCATGTACACTGTGGCTACATTCATACAGCAGGAAAAGGAGCCCAAATCTTTTTCATGTGGACCCCAGATGTTGTGTGGCAGTGTGATTAACACACACAATCTTGACATTTTCCATTCCAGTTTGGGTCACATTCATAGGAGTTACTGAAATCCGATATATATATTTCAAACAGCGATGCAACTCACAGCCAGATCAGAATGCATGCGACTAGATTATTCCAACAGCATTCCTCATAAATGCATTAGTCCAGCTGTCAGACATGGAACTCCTTGGTGGCTCTTGTGATGCTGACAACTATGAAAATAAACTCTGGGAGACTCCATTTTGTACATGCACGTCAGTTTAGGCTTTTTGTGGATAGCCGTAAAGAGGAGTTTTGGGCCACTTTACCTGCTGTATGAACATAGTAGTCTTATACCCTATATATTGCTGTGTGTATGTTTGCATATAATGTGGTTAATCTATAAAGAAATGACGTATCTCCTTGGATGTATCAGTAGGTGTAGTTTTACTCATGTTACACAGGTGACAGACAGACTGACTTAGTAGAAATCAATAATGTGAAAAACCAGGATTTAAATCATTGGTTATGAAAGTGGCATATTTACTGAAGAGCTTTTGTTTTTTAGGAATGGATTCCGTGAAGGAACCGTCCCCAAACCCAGGCGCGCAGCAGTGGCTGCATCCAGCTCCTCGTAAACGATGTTTCTAATAAACATGTCAACGAAATCTGATGTCTGTCGTGTTTTTTTTTTTGTTTTTTTTTTATAGTTAAGCTCTTCAGTGTTCTTAGTGGTGACACCAATTGTGTTTTGCACAGCTATGTTGCAAAAACAACTCATGTTTAACTGTGAATATCTGTAATTTCAGTCACTGCTAATTTCAGTGTTTATGTATTATGGTTTTTCCTTAATTGGAAGAAAAGAAAAAACTGGATTGTATGTAGGTAAACTTTTCTAAGAGCCAATTTGATTTACACACCTGGTCACAGTCTGAAATACTCTGACAGCGTTGTGCCACATCTCTCCTGACCTGCATTAGTTCTTACCTCTTCTGTGAATGTTTAGTCCTGTGGCTTGCGTGTTGAATACATTGCCCTGCACTGTTATAGAAATATCATCTTGGCTTGTTGCACTTTATTGCGCTCATTTTAGTCATAACCTGTATAATCAATTTGCCAGTTACAGACACATTGACTATTAGTTTGCAGTGTTTGACTACTGTTCGAACAAGATGCATCTACAAATAGGGTCATCATGCATGTGCTAAGATGCTTCTATGAAAGCCAGCTCTGATGCATTGTGGCCAAATATTGTTGGTCACTGCTTTTATTGGATGCGTATTTATATGTTAAAGTTGCACCCGTGGCTCATTTTGTCTGTAGAAAAGTACTGCCAATAGAATAGGACTTCACTGTTGTTTTTTACACTCATCTTAGTAGTGCTCCAGAATCTGGTACATAGGCTTACATTCTTCTCTCAAAATACAATTTTGAACCATTTTAAGCATTTCATTAAAACACGTGTCAAACTCATTTAATGTGGCCCGCAAGAGCTTGAAAGATCTGATTGACTGCAGGGTCTCAATGCCGTCGCTTCACGGGTAAAATAATCGGAATGAATTGTGGGAAATGGAGTTTATGGTCGATATAGTGAGCACGGTCATGAAGACCGTGAACATCATTCGTGGCCTGAATCATCGTCAGTTCCAGATGTTCCGGAGACGCGCTGTGCCGTACGGTGGCTGAGTAGGAGCAAAGTCCTCGAACGATTTTTTGAGCTTAGGGAAGACATTGCTCGTTTCATGCAGGGTAAAGGAAACCATGACCGAACTGTCAGATCCAAACTGGCTGTGTGACTTTGCGATGTTGTGCGACATTACCGAACATCTGTCCAACTGAATCAGAAGCTTCAGGGACGCAAACAAGTCATCACGCAGATGTCCGACATGATCACCGCTTTCCAGCGTAACAGGACAATCCTGCCCACTTTTCCGTTTGAGCATCTCAGCCTCATTTCTCTGCAGGTTCTCATGCGCTCAGTTTCCAAACTGAGCCGCTTAATGAATGAGTTTGATCGGCGCTTCTGTGACTTTAGAGCCCAGCAGTCAGGCTTTGCCATCTTTGCCAATCCTTTCACCACCGACGTCTTCACTGCACCCCAACACCTTCAGATGGAGCTAATCGATCTGCAGAGTGATCGCTGCCAGAGAGCACAGTTCCAGGACTTTCCCCTCTGCTGCCCCCTGATCTGCCCCAGCTTCGACTTCCTGCTGCCCGTGTTTGGTGTGTTTTGGAGCCCTTTTCTGTTTCAGTGATGAATCTCAACAAAAACCAGCACAGATCACACATCACTGATCCCTCACACCCTCCGTGCTGTTCTGCGGATTGTGTCAGCAATTTATTGATTGATGGAGTGATATGAGTTTCTTAACCTGACAGATTAACAGGGTTTATGTTAACAGAGCAACAAGCAGACATATTTATACATCTATGCAAATATTTATAAGGTGAATAAGTAAAAAATCCTGATTTGTTTAACATTAAGTTTTTACATTTATTCTACAGTACATTTGGTTACATTTCCTGTCTTAACAGTTACATCTGGCCCTTTGAGGGCCTCCATTATGCTGATGTGGCCCTTTGTGAAAATGAGTTTGACACACCTGCATTAAAACCTTCCTGTTTCTGCGCTTTTACCACACAGGAGCTTTCTCGTTCTTTAGTTACAGACTAGTTCATCTGTTTCTCTGCATCCTTTATCCTCCTCTCACCCTGATCTTCATTGTTCAGATGATCTTAATGATATTGTTTTCCGATTATTTCTAGGACAAACATAGTTCTCAAACATAGGTATTTATTTATTTATTTATTTATTTATTTATTTATTTATTTATTTATTTTCCTCAGAAATGCCAAAACCCCTCTTCTGCAACAGGTTCACAGTGGAGAGTGTCCTGACCAGCACCACTGCTGGTGAACACAATGTTAGTAGAACTCAAACGTGTAAGAAAGGAACTCTGCAGCCTGAGGCAGTGAGCTCTGATCCAAAATCAACAGACAGGGTTTGAGCTACTGCTACTACAGTTACACAAAATGACCAAACGTCATGTTTCATACTTCGGTCAGAGAGAAGAAAACTAATTCAGAGATGGACTTTCAAGAGCACCTTTACAATACTTTTACTATTTTAACTTCCACCTTATGGATTCTCTTGTCACTGATCGACAATTTCTGTGGGCCTGACTGTCTTTAAGCAGAATGGCACTCCCGGTCAACAGTCCACTTTCTGCAGCCTTGCAGTGTGAACAAATGGTCCATTCTCCATCTCTTCCAAAAGGGATTTGCAAAGCATTGGACATGTTTCCACTGCTTTCCATGCAGCTCAGCCATTTGAAGTTTACCGAGGGTGCTGAGATGGAGCTCATTTTCTGGGTGAGGAGTGTCAACATATCAGGGTCAGAGGACACAAATCTGGTCCCATGATCTGCGGGGTTTTTATCTGTGTAGCTGTGTGACCACTGGTTCGGGTGAATGGATGGTCTGCTGCGGTTCACCCTGTTGGACACGTACAAATAAAAACATCTGGATGAGTTATGAATCTGACAGCATCCACATGTATATCCATCTCATCCATGATCAACTCGTACATCTGGACTGCCAGTATGGTTGTGCAGAGTTTAAGGCCTGGAATGGGCAGTTTGGACTTTCCCACAACAAATCCCACATGTGGGTTACCATCCGTGTAAATTATGAACAGGTAGGTGACAGCCCAAATGGCTGTTGTAGACGCATCTGAGAAAATGCAGAGTTCTTTCCTCTGTGTAGCAGACAGTGGGATGGGGACGTAGCACCTCTTTATTTGCAGGTCTTCAACAGCGTTTAGTAAATCTCTCCGTATCCTCCATTCTGATTCTTTTCCTGGGTTGAGTGGATGCTCAGTTCTCACACTAATGCCTTCCCTTGCAATATGATGGGAGCAATGAACCCAAGGAGGTCGTATAAGCTTTTCACTGTGGAGAAGATACCTCTGTGGGTATATGGCTTCACTTCCTGGGACACCTGGAACGTAAAGCTGTCAGATTCCAGGAGAGACCCAGGCTTCTCTGAATGGGGAGAGGATCTGTGGCAAGATCTAGAGCTTTCAGGTCTTTCAGGCCTCCTTCACCTGTTCACTGTTTGATGCTATTTAATGTAGCTGCAGATTGTATTCAGCTAGCATAGGTCTGGTTCATGTCAGGAGGTCTATGGCATGCCGTGGAGAGGTTACAGAGGTCAGCCCGCCATCTACGTAGAAATGGTGCTCAACAAACGGCTTCGCATCTGAGCCATATTCTGCTTCACCTTTTTAGGAAGCTTGTCACATACAGTAAATGGCAATGGAAGGTGAGGGTGCATTTCCAAATACATGGGCTTTCATCCCTCATCTACAACCAACAGTCTTCTACAAATCAGACTGATGATCACAGCAAATAGGACTCCCAAGTTTTACGACGTAGATCCTTTGTTTGTAAACACTCTAGGAACCCCATTACCGGGACTCAGACACTCAGTCTCAATCTTCAAGTCTAGGCTGAAAACTCACTTGTTCAGTGTAGCTTCTTGTAATTAATGTCTCAGCTTATTTACAGGCTGCAGATCCAGATGTTCATGGACACTGGAAATTATTGTAAACTGGGATGTTGGTGCTTCTGTCTGACTCCTTCACAGGGTCACTCAGGTTTGTGACAGTGGAGCAGGTGGACATCAGTGTTTCAGGGTGCGTCCATGTTTGTTACCTTCTGGTTCTCTCCGTTTAGTCAGGCTCTTATAGTGAGATCTGCTGGAGCCACTCACCACACTGTAATGTTTACATTCTCTCTTCTCCATAAATCTAAACACCAAACTAATTACACCTCTCTACCTTTTCGGAGTCAATGATGACCTACCAGCCTGGGCTGATGAAATGCTAACCTTGAGCTCCTCTGCACCCTCTGAGAAGAACCTCAAGCTCCCCGGCCACCGCTTCACATTGGCTGCTTAGCTTCTGGATACTGGACCTGGATTGGTTCCCCATCCTGCCCTGGACTAGTTGCCCACCTGCCAATCACCAACTACATAGACATTTACACAGACCTTTATTAGCTGCTACTATTACTATTATGTCCACCATCGAGTATTACAACAGACGTGTGGGGGTCCAGTGTCCCCTAACTAACTTGACTAGAGGAGGAGGACAAAATTAGAAAATGTATACATGTCACATACAGAATAGTTATATTCAGTTTACAAAATACCAATGTTTGAAATTCTATAAAATTCTATGAATCCTGCTCCAACAAACTATAACCGAAGGAGGAGTTAAGATTAGTAGTTCAGATTTTATGACAAATTTGTACTTTATTTAAATCGGCCCTGTGTAATATGTGACATGCATAATGTGTACACTACCGGTCAAAAGTTTCAGAACCCCTATTGGATGTTCTAAAACTTTTGATTGGTAGAGTTGATCAAATCCAGCCATTACCATTTCACCATTTAATTATTACCCACAAGTCAGAAGAAGGATTCTAAATCGGATTTAATGACAAAAACAGTTCTAAGCAAATGTCAGACTCGTCTGGAACACAACAGGAGGGTTAATGAGGTTAACTTGATCTAAAACAACAGAACAAGATTGCAGCGTAAATGTGCAGTAACACAGAACGTCCACAGAGGGGCAGTATTGTCCACAGCGCTGTCAGCCAATGAAGTCACAGCTCTGCTCCAAAGACTTTAAAATGGAAAGCAATAGCGTCATTGCGACGTCATCGGTTGTGTCACAGCCCGATCTCTATATAATCACTGATTCTATACTCAGTGTTGAGTTTCTGGCAGAAACTCAACATTTGTGTTCTTACAATCAGAAATGTGCTCTATTGCATAGAAAAAGGTAAGAACTAGTAATGAGAAGTAACCACAGTAGTAAGGAGGGCATTGGTTCTCCAGGACCAGGATTGAGAAGTACAGTAGAACAGTGTAGAACAGTGTTTCCCACACCCACTGCAGCTCTGATGAGCTTGATCAACACTGAGCTGATTAGTTTAATCAGGTGTGGAAGGAGCAGGGAAAGCTCTAAAACATGCAGGGTAGGGGTGCCTCCAGGAACAGCATGCTGTGTAATGGCCAGAGGGGGGCAGTATTGTTCACAGCCCTGTCAGTCAATGAAGTCACTGCTCTTTTACAGAAATTTTATTATAATTCAGGATTTGTGAAACTTCAAATGATGAATCCAGAAATGTTACATGAGCCTGTCTGTCAGACCAGCAGGACTGAACAGCGTCTAGTTTAATTATGGGGTTTTAAAGGAGATGATTTTATTTTATTTATGTTTTTTTACATTATGATTGTGACTGCAGTAGACAGTCACACTATTGTTGTTCTTATGAATTATTATTATTATTATTATCAAATTAGCATTTGAGATCTGAGCTCTGATGTTTGTATTTAAACCATTACATTTTATTTATTTTATTTTGTGACGCTGGTCACGTAGTATTTTATTGGTAAATAAAAAAACATTACATTAGAAAACTGAACCACATGACAAAATTAAAGAACCATAGAAAATCATGAGAAAAGTGCATTTCCTGAAGAAAATGTATAGAAACTCTTGAGGCAGGTGTGTGAACTTCATAGAACTGAAAAGTGTAGCAATTATTGCTCATCTATTGATGTATCTCTTTTGTCTTGTTTTTCCAGCAGTGAAATGAGGGATCATGAACATTATTTTCCAAACGACCTTCCAAACTCTCAGGAACAGGCTGCAAACATGCAGCCTGCAAGACAACCCCCTGCGCCAGCTCAACCATTAAGTAAGTGTGATCATGGTTTGGTCTTTTCAAATACAGTGTTCTAGAAAAACGTTACATGGGCAAGAAATCCCTCCCTCCATGCTGCACATGGCCCTTAGAGACTGCAGCTGGGGCTGATGAGGGCTGCTAATTGGAAGGGGTTATCTACCTATTTTTGGCCATGTGATGTGTTCTCCTGGAGATGGATCTAGTACAGGTTTCTGATTTGTCTTGAATGAGTGTTGACTGTGTTTTTGAACAGATCCACTGCATGAGGACAGAGGAGACAAGTGAAGACCTGCTCCATACCCTAATGGGTATGTTTATTGATTACATATTATTTATGTTCACTAAAATGAGGGAGAAACAAATGAACATATATATTTCTTTTTTATTCAGGCGTGACAAACAGAATATAAATGTAGTATTAGAACACACCTCACAACTTACCCTTTATTCCAGATATTAGAAAGAATTCCTGCAGTTAATCTAGATTTCAGTAACAGTTGAATTGAGAGATTCAGAGTGGGGTTTGGTGTTAGCAGCTCAGTGTAGAAACATCATGAACCCCATGCAGAGAGCGTTGACAGTATTGAACAGAAGCTGACATCTGAACCTCTTAAAAAGCTCTCGCAGAAATCTGCTCTATTTTTCTCTGATGTGTTAAAATCGGGGCTGAGCAATCAGAGCTCTGTCGTGGATGCAGACCCAAACAAGAGCATCCAGATGACGGCAAGGCATCTCATCTTGGTCAGAGCAGAACACACTAAAATATGGAGGTTCAAGATTGTGTCAGACCAGAGCTGAAAAAGCTGAAGAATGTCGATGAGCACTTTACAGCCACTTTGTGCCATTTGTTATAGTTTGTTTAGATACATCCTAGTCGGTTAATGGCCTCAAACTATAGCTTTCCTCATCATGAGCACTCGTGGAGGAGAGAAATTAAAGAGCAAAATGGAGCAGAAAACGGTCCCCATAGAAACACATTCTATAGATTCTCCTCATCAACATTTGATTTTAAATCCCGGACACGTGTAGCTTTATTGGTGGGTTTGGATGGTAAATAATATGACGTTGTGTTTTGTAATCATGGCAAAGTTTCTGTTTCCATTTCCACCACCTGTAAGAAATTTGATTAAGGCGTTTCTCAGTAATGGCTAATTTCACACAAGCTCTCCTTCTGATTGAGTTCAGCTCACTTGCTGGAGTGTGTGTGTGTGTGTGTGTGTGTGTGTGTGTGTGTGTGTGTATGTGTGTGTGTGTGTGTGTGTGTGTGTGTGTGTGTGTGTGTGTGTGTGTCTATAATGATCTTTTTATAAACCGGGGCAGCACTTTCCAGACAATGGGGAGGAGACAGAACAGGCTGATGATCATGAAGAACCCCCTCCATCACCGTAAGATTCAGGATTTCCCCCAAAGTTCTGTAGTCCTCAGTCTAATATGTAGAATGTAGAATGTTTTTTGTTGATAAAGGCCAGTCAGGAGAAAAAGCTGTTCTATAAATAAGAGCAAACATTCATTATTAGTTTACTGACACAGAGCTGTCAGCCAATGAAGTCACAGTTCTGCTACAAAGACTTTAAAATGATGAATCCAGGAATGTTATATGAGCCTGTCTCTCAGACCAGCAGGACTGAACGTCCTGGATTTAATAATGGGGTTTTAAAGGAGATGACTTTATTTTATTTATGTTTTTTTACATTATTATTGTGATTGCAGTAGACAGTCACACTATTGTTGTTCTTATGATTATTATTATTATTATTATTATTATTATTATTATTATTACACCAGATTTTTAAGGCACTACTCAGATTTTGAGATATCAGCAGCATTTGAGCTCTGAGCTCTGATGTTTATTTAAACCATTAAACTTTATTTTTTAGGGGCAAGAAACGACATATTTTGTGATGCTGGTCACGTAGTATTTTATTGGTAAATAAAAAACATTACATTAGAAAACTGAACCACATTACAAAATTAAAGAACCATAGAAACCTCATAAAATGCATTTCCTGAAAATGTAAAGAAACTCATGAGGCAGGTGTGTGAACTTCATAGAACTGAAAAGTGTAGCAGTTATTGCTCATCTATTGATGTATCTCTTGTTTGTACTTTTGTCTTGTTTTTCCAGCAGTGAAATGAGGGATCATGAACATTATTTTCCAAACGACCTTCCAAACTCTCAGGAACAACCCCCTGCGCCAGCTCAACCATTAAGTAAGTGTGATCATGGTTTGGTCTGTTCATATACAGTGTTCTAGAAAACGTTACATGGGCAAAAATTAGGTTAATCTTTGTTGATTGTACTGAAGGAACTAGACAGACTAGACTAGACTCTCCAGTCCTTCAGCTTCACAGGTTTTCAGCCCTTTTCCACCTTTAAAAGCACATCTAATGAACTGATATTGAGCATCTTGCCAAATATTGTATCTTGCTTTTGTCTTGAATTGGCCACCTCAGAATAAGACCACAGCTGTAAGTGACTCAAAGAAATCTTCATGTGGAGGTGAGGTGTTGGGGAGACATGAGCCCATCCCTCCCTCCATGCTGCACATGGCCCTTAGAGACTGCAGCTGGGGCTGATGAGGGCTGCTAATTGGAAGGGTTATCTACCTATTTTTGGCCATGTGATGTGTTCTCCTGGATATTGGTCTGGAACAGGTTTCTGATTTGGTGATTAATGTGTGTTGACTGTGTTTTTCGAACAGATCCTGCATGAGAACAGAGAGACAGGCGGAGACCTGCTCCCACATACCCTAATGGGTATGTTTATTGATTACATATTTACATATTTATGTTCACTTACTAAAACGGTGAACAAATTAACACTGATATTTTTCATTTGGGCGACCAAACCAGAACACTTAACGTAAGTATTAGGAACACACCTCCACAACACCCCTTCCCAGATATCAGAAAAATTCCTGCAGTTAATCTAGATTTCAGTAACAGTTGAACAGAGAGATTCAGAGTGGGGTTGGTGTTAATGCTTTCAATTCTAGAAAAATCATGAACCCATGCAGACAGTTGACAGTAGTAGACAAGAAGCTGACATCTGAACCTCTTAAAGCTCTCGCGGAAATCTGCTCTATTTTCTCTGATGTGTTAAAATCAGGCTGAGCAATCAGAGCTCTGTCGTGGCTGCAGACCAAACAAAAGAGCATCAGATGACAGCAGAGCAGCTCATCTTGGTCAGAGCAGAACACACTAAAATATGGAGGTTCAAGATGTGTCAGACAGAGCTGAAAAGCTGAAGAATGTCGATGAGCACTTTACAGCCACTTTGTGCCTCGTCACTTTCTCCTCATCAACATTCGTTGCAACCCAGGCACGTGTAGCTTTATTGGTGGGTTTTTGGATGGTAAATAATATAGCGTTGTGTTTTGTAATCGCTAGCAGCAGCATCTGTTTCCATTCACCACCACTGTAAAAAGGTGATTGGAGGCGTTTCTCCAGTAATGAAGCACAATTTCACAAGCCCTCCTTCTGATTGAGTTCAGCTCACATATGGGAATTGTTTGTGTGTGTGTGTCTATAATGATCTTTATAAACCCGGGCAGCACTTTCTGACAATGGGAATGCGCGGAGGGTCTGAGGATCGTGCAGAAATCCAACCTTCCAGGTAGATTCAGGATTTCCCCGAGTTCTGTAGTCCTCAGTCTAATATGTAGAATGTAGAAGATGTTTTTGTTGATAAAAAGGCCAGTCAGAGTGAAAAAGCTGTTGTTCTATAAATAAGAGCTAACATTCATTATTAGTTTACTAACACAGCGCTGTAAAGCTAATGAAGTCTGATCCTGCTACAAAAGACTTTTAAAATGGAAAGCAATAACATTGTTGGCGGCATTGTTGGTTTAATGTCTGGCCCGACTTCTATATAATCACTGATTCTACATTCCAGTGTTGAGTTTCTGAGACTCTGAAACTTATCATTTATTCATGCCTGCAATCAGAAACTGGCTCTTCTGTCTAATATAGAACAAAGGTAAGAACTAATATTCAGTACTGACCACAGTAGTAAGAAGGCAGTGGTTCTCCAGGGCCAAGTTGAAAGCACCCGTTGAGCTTCCTACCCTCTTGTTTTAACTTTAACACACTCCCTGCACCTCTGAAAAGGCTTGGTAATGAGCTGATTAGTTTAATCAGGTGTGTTGGGAGCAGGAAAGCTCTAAAATATGCAGGGCACTGGTGCCTCCATCTTATCATGCTGTCTAATGGCTGAGAGGGACAGTACTGGTCACAGCACTGTCAGTCAATGAAGTCAGCTCTACTCCACAGGGCAAAAGATTTTACAACAGAAAGCAATAGTGTCATTGTGACGTCATCAGTCGTTCACAGCCCTGTCAGTCAATGAAGTCACAGCTCTTTTACAGAAATTATGTTATAATTCGGGAAATGATGAATCAGAAATTATATGAGTCTGTCTCTCAGACCAGCAGGACTGAACAGCGTCTAGTTTAATGATGGGGTTTTTAAAGGAGATGATTTTATTTTATTTTATGTTTTTTATTCAGGCGACCAAGCAGAACATAACGTGAAATATTAGAACACACCTCACAACACCCCCTTTATTCCCAGTATTAAAAAGAATTCCTGCAGTTAATCACCGTTTCAGTAACAGTTGAACAGAGAGATTCAGGAAATTAGGGGTTTGGTGTTAAGCGGCTCAATTGTAGAAACATCATGAACCCATGCAGAGACGTTGACAGTAGTGAACAGAAGCTGACATCTGAACCTCTTAAAGCTCTCGCAGAAATGTCTATATTTTCTCTGATGTGTTTAAAATCAGACTGAGCAATCACAGCTCTGTAGTGGATGTGGAGCGCCAAACAAAAAGAGCATCCAGATGACAGCAGAGCAGCTCATCTTGGTCGAAACAGAGAACACACTAAAATATGGAGTTCAAGATGTGTCAGACAGAGCTGAAAAGCTGAAGAATGTCGATGAACGCTACAGCCACTTTGTGCCATTTGTTATAAGTTTGTTTAGATACATCCTAGTCAGTTAATGGCCTCAAACTATAGCTTTCCTCATCGCAGGCACTTTCGTGGAGGAGAGAAATTAAGGAAGCAAATGGAGCAAGCGGTCCCCATAGAAACACATTCTATAAGATTCCTCATCAACATTTGATTTTAAATCGGTTGCGATGTAGCTTTATTGAGTTTGGATGGTAAATAATATGACGTTGTGTTTTTGTAATCATAGCAAGTTTCTGTTTCCATTCACCACCACTGCCAGCCTCCTTCTTCAGTTCAGCTCACATGCAGGTGTGTGTGTGTGTGTGTGTGTGTGTGTGTCTATAATGATCTTTTATAAACCGGGGCCTTGCTTGCACCAGACAATGGGGGGAGGACAGAGGTCTGGGGATCATGCAGAAATCCATCCAGCAAGGTAAGATTCAGGATTTCCCAGGATTTCTGTAGTCCTCTAATATGTAGAATGTAGAATGTTTTTGTTGATAAAGGCCAGTCAGAGTGAAAAGCTGTTCTATAAATAAGAGCTAACATTCATTATTAGTTTACTGACACAGTGCTGTCAGGCAATGAAGTCACAGCCCTGCTACAAAGACTTTAAAATGGAAAGCAATAGCATTGTTGTGACATCGTTGGTTGGGTCACAGCCCAACTTCTATATAATTACTGATTCTACATTCATTCTACAAGTTGTTATTAGTTTACTAACGGGCAAATACTCAGAGATGACTTATTTTCTACAATACTTCTGTCTCCAGGGTAGTGGATTTATTTTGGGAATATTTTCAAACCGTCGCGATTCGTGTACTCCATGAACCGTGGGGAGGTGACGGACCATTTTACTTACCATGAAGACTCTCCATCTCATTCCTCTGCTCTGACTGAGTTTGAAAATGAGACCTTCTACCCTTGAAGACTCCAGTAACAAAATGCAGAAAACCAGGAGACAAAGGCAGCAGCTCCCCTTCAGGTCATCCAAACTGAGGTTCACGGAATGTGAAATTTTGAAAATCACTGTTGACTTGATGAGTGGTCTTCAAATCTGGACCTCAAATCAAGTTTCCAGTCCTGGACTTTAATCCGTGGTGTGACACCATGTGACTAATTCATTACATCAACTGGAACATTAACTTCCAGGGTGAACAAAATCCAGGACTGGAAACTAGATTCAGATTTAAAGAGACTCTGGTTCTAGCTAATCACAACCAGAGGAGGATGGGTTTCTCTAAGTCAATGACTTGCTCAAAAGAGGCTCAGACCCGGATCCCTGTAAAGCTGTTGCTGCTGCCTGAGAACCTTGGCTGTGAATAGCACTGTAGATGTGAAATGTCTGAACTGTCATTGCTAAGAAAGGATTAAATAAAAGCTTTCTTTGGAACATAATTTGAAAGTTAAACTCTTTATTCCACTCAGAAAGACATGCTTAATTACATATCTGTTTTCACTGAGAGAGAAAACAGTTCCTAACTACTTTTCCTGACTACTGTCACAATATCCCTGAAGGTTACCAGTCTTTATGTATAATGTTCAGGGGGGCCTCCAGGAACAGCATGCCAGACACAATCCTAGTCCAAAATTGCTATTTTGTCCAGTTAAAATCAAATGACAGAAATCTTTCATTGTAATTCAGGATTTGTGAAGCTTCAAATGACGAATCCGGGAACATTATTTGAGATATATGAGCCTGTCCCTCAGACCAGCAGGACTGAACAGTGTCTTGTTTAAAGATGGGCTTTATGAAGGAGCTGACTTTTTTATAAAAACTTTTTGTAGGGTCAAGAAATTATATATTTTTTTATGTCAGGTTGTGAGCTGAACAGACGGAGACTAGGGAAGCGGAGGTAAACCCTGGGGTTGAGGATTTACAAACAGGATCTTGAAATGACTAAATAGATAAACAAAACTAAAACACCCGTAGGGAGAAAGGACAGACAGAAGCTAACCATAACCAAAACCAAAGGACTGAAAAGAAGGGTCTTAAATACAAGACAACATTGGACACACCTGGATCAAACTGATTAACAAGCAGGATGATGGATGAGACAGAGCTGGGAATGGGGGGAGCAAGGGAGGAGACAAAACCACAACAATCAACCCATGTGCTTCTAAAGAATCAACAGAATTGACATATGACAGACATGAAGAGATACTGGTCAAATCTGACAAATATGTCCAACATTTTATTAGTAAATTAAGAAGATCTGCCCAAAATTACACTTAAAATAATATTAACATTAATATTGATATATTCAGGAACCAGAACTGGTGAGAACAAAGAGATTTCCAAATATGGACAAATGGATTAAATTGGATTAGAGACAAATATATTCCACTGGTTAAATATTAACACCCCCCGCCACACACACACACACACACACACACACACACACACACACACTTACATACACACACAGACACCCATATACACACACTCACAAACACACAAACACACATACAGACACCCACATACACAGTTACATACACACACTCACATACACATTTATACACACACACACATCTGCCCTCATGAAATACCGGATAGCCCTACACGCATGCGCAGACAGGCGTGCGCGCGCGATGCTGAAGCAGCGTCACTGAGCCTTGCTCAGCTCCGCCGCTGAGATTCTGCTCTCCGCTCAGACGGTGCGCATGCGCGGTCGCACGGACGGAGGGGAGCACGGGCGCGCTGAAGCATGTCCCTCGAGGACTGAGCCAGAAGCCCCTGTGTGCGTGTCTCTGCTGGTGTGAGGATGGGGTACTCGGACCCCACGGCCGGGAGGGATCTGCTGGGGAACAGATCCCTCTGCTTCATCTTCATCTGCGCCTTCGGGCTCGTGACGCTGCTGCAGCAGATCCTCTACGGAAAGAACTACATCAAGAGGTACAGACGCGCCTTCTTCACCCATTCATTCACTTATTCACCATCTGAGTCACGATAACATCAGCACAGCGGTGGCAATGTTCACACACATGATGATCCAGGATGGTGATGAGGATGATGATGGTGATGATGGGATGGATGGATGCTGATGATGGTGGTGATGATGATGATGATGATGATGATGGTGATGATGATAATGATCATGACGATGATGGTGATGATGGTGAAGATGGGATGGATGGACATTGATGGTGGTGATGATGATAGTGATGGTGATGATGGGATGGATGGATGGATGTGATGATGGTGATGATGGGATGGATGGATGGTGATGATGATGGTGATGAGGATGATGGTGATGATAGTGATGGCGATGAAGGTGATGATGATGACGATGATGTTGATGAGAAGCTATTGTGCTGTTTACATAATAAAGGGCGATCGTCGTTGCGTCCCCTCCCCTCCCACACATAGTCCTCGACGACACGAGCACGCGCTCATTTTTTTTTACGCATGCGGTTTGTTGTGTTTTTATCCTGAGGCTCGAGCTTCATAGCCATGCCATACACAGTCCACTGGGAGACTGTCTATGCAGCACAACGCTTTTAGTGCTCTCTCTCTCTCTCTCTCTCTCTCTCTCTCTCTCACTCTCTCTCTCACTGTCTCTCTGTCTATGTCTCTCTCTCTCTCTGTCTATGTCTCTCTCTCTCTCTCTCTCTCTCTCTCTCTCTCTCTCTCTCTCTCACACACACACACACACACACACACAAACACACACTGTCTCTCTCTTTCTCTCTCTCTCTCTCTTTCTCTCTCTCTCTCTCTCTCTCTCTCTCTCTCTCTCTCTCTCTCTGTTTTTTTTCCAGCCCTATACTGATCATACATCTTACATAAGACTCTAATGTGCCAATGCAACAAAGAGGCAACAGACGTGGTGTTGGGAAGGTTGCGTATTCCCAAACGTGCCCGAATGCCATGGTTTCAGGAATGGCAGTGACGATGGCAGTCTTAGAATGGATCCCCTGTGTACTCCTGCTCCGCTTATCAATTATGCACATGAATCACAGCAGAGCACTGGGACCCATTTCCACCTCCAGATATTCCATTCAGATTTCAGTAGAACCCTCCTGAAGGGTTTGTTGGAGGTTCTAAGATTCTAGTTCCATTCTTAGATGTTAGCAGAACCCTCCAGAAGGGTTCCTAGCAGGTGACTAGTTTCACTTTTAGATGTCATCATAACTGAATCCTCTCATAGGGTTCTCAGGAGGTTCTTAGGAGTTAGGTGCAGTTTGGCTATGAATATGCTCCTCCAAAATAATCCTCTGCAGATTCAACGTTTTTAGTTCCATGTATCATTTTAAATCCTCTGAAAGGATTCCAGGCAGATTCTGTTGTTCTAGTTTTACCTTACACTCCAAAACATTTAACGGCACTTTCTGAGTTTCCAGTTCCGCTTCTGCTATCAATTGACCTTCCAAAAGGTTCCCATGCAGATTCTGAGGTTTGTGTTTCACCTTCATCTATCAGTGAAAACCCTCCTAAAGGTTCCCAGTTGGTCCTGTGGCTCTTGCTCTACCTTTGAATACCAAGAGAGTTCCACCTTCATGTATTATTACAACCTTCCAGATGGGTTTCATGCAGGTTCTGAACTTTTAGTTCCACCATAGATATCATTAGAACCCCTACAGGTGATCCCACCAGGTTCTAAGGTATCAGTACAAGCCTCCTGCCGGGTTCCCAGCAGGTTCTGAGGTTCTAGAACAGAATGTCACCCCCACCCTGAGGAGATGCTTGCTCTCACATGGTGGGAGCTTGACATGGCTCATCATCACCGCCAGTGTGTTTCTTTTTGAGTGTGTGTGTGTGTGTGTGTGTGTGTGTGTTTCAGTGTAAAATGGCGCCTCTCTTTGCAGAGAGCTCCCCCCACCTCCCTCACCCCACCCCCCCAGTGCATTATGGTTCCTGCGGCCCAGCAGAAGTCCATATGCTACATTTGAAACCCCCTTGTTCCCACACATGCCCCTGCCTCCGTAACACCCACTCCAACCTCTGACATCACTTCAACTACACACAGGATTCATGAGATCAGATCTGAGCATCTTGGTACCGACAGCATGAATCCTGTCCGGGTCCTCACTACTGTCTGCACATAGGATGATTGTGTGTGTGCAGATGCTCCTGACACACGTGTTAAGTGCAGGATGTTGTTTGTACAGCGTTTTGGACTCATACCGACAAAATCGACAACATTGCACGGTCTGTTGTGACCATCTCGCACTTCAGAGAGAGAGAGAGGTCTAATGATGGCATCTAAAAATAAATTCCTGTGAGCGTTTGTGTTCTTCAGATGTCAGTGGAAGTGAGCAGATGGGGAATTAAGGTGTTTAGACAGCAGATAGAGTCAGAGCTCATACCCACTGCTGAAACACAGACAAATTAAATTAGATTTTAAAAGAGGCCCTAGAATGGAGAATGGTTTTTGTCGTGGTGTAGTTAATAGTTGAGTTCAATACATGAAAGTAACAAACTATGAACCTCAAACAGTGCTGTTCATACTTCAAAAGAATATATCCAGCAGAACCAAAACAGAAAACAGGCATAATTCCAAATCCCAAACCAGGAATATATTTCTGACTTGGTCTATTTACACGCTTAATATTTTCATAAATCTATTAGAGAACGCCCTCATCAAAGCTGATAGTAAAAATGCTAAAATACGATAATGACTTCAGGAACTACAGTCATGTGAGAAAGTTAGAACACCCCCAAAACCCCAGAACACCCCATCGTTTACAAATTTAAATATATGGGCATTTGATCTTCCTTTCACCTGTATTGAAAGATGTTCCCACTCCTCCATGTGGACTACTTTCAGCTATGTGACGTCTCAGTCTTTGTGCAGATAAGCCCCCTCTGATACAATTAAATATTTCATAGTGGTTTCTGTGATGGAGAGATCTCCAGGTCCTGCTGCAGCAAAGCAGCCCCAAACCATGACACTTCCACCACCATGCTTCACTGTTAGTATGAGGTTCTTGTGCTCAAATACTGGTACTGTTTGTTTTGTGCCAAACATGTGCCAGAATATTTAAACTTTGATTCTTCTGTCCAAACACATTGTTCCAGAAGTCCTCCAAACTTAGGTTTCCAGCAGTGGAAAGAGCTTCCTGTTCGTCCCATGATGAATTTTTAAGATTGTTGGGCTGAGCTCTTGGGCTGAACTTGGTAGGATGGCCACGGCAGTTATTATTTTCCGGACAGTCAGAGCTGAGTGGTAATAAATAGGGGGATGTTCTAACTTTTTGCTCACAACAAAAATTGCATTGCATTTTCAGAAGCTAATCTTAGACATTAAAAATGTGTGTAGTTGTATCACCTCCGTGTGTCAGTATAGTTAAAAAGAAAATCGAATGTTCATTTGTTTAAATATGTTAAAAAAGACAAAGGTTTTCATGGGAGGTCCTGTTTTTCTAACGACTGTATGGTGTTGTTGATACTGGAGAGCAGCTCATCACCTCCAGACTTGATTATGGGAATATGGATTTCTTTGGGAACCAGGCCCTGTGACCACAGCTTGTCCTTTGCAAGAATCTGCAGAAGGGGAGCTTAAACCTATAAAGCAAGGCGACTAAAGCTGGGGAAGCGAGATGGTATCTGCATCAAGCTAAAAACGAATCCTAGCAGATCTCCTCAACTAACTACCCACACACAGGACAGTACAGCAGCACTATCCACTACAGAAAATTACAGTCTTCTTGTCACAGTGCTACACTATTAACCTTTGCAGTCCCTCCCTGTAAACCAGATTTTTTTTTCAGGCTCTGAAAACAAGTGGACAATCAGTGTATTTCATTCAGGTGTAAATAACAGGGTGGTAACTGGGCTTGTAAAAGTGCAGCTGAGCATTTTTCATTCCAGTTAATGAGACACAATTCTGCATGACAACCACAAGGGGGCCTTTTTGGTTTACTTTGTGTTAGAGCTTCTGGTGCAGCAGATTGGAACCACAGTGATAATAAACACAGAATGAGAAGTGAAATACACTGAGTTATGCTCAGGATTTCGTTTGAACCACAGTGCACCAAACACAACACAAAAAGATGGGAGTGTGTTTAAACAACACATCGATTATATCCATCGCCTTCCAAAGATGAGCAGCTGTAGCTGAAGGAGCTAACCATACTTAAAACATCCCCCCAACACCAGAACATTCTTCCCCAGATAAATGTCTCAGTTCTGAGGCTCAGTGGAAGCAAACACTGTGAGAAACTTTAGCATCAGAGCTGTTAGCTGTTAGCTGACAACCCCAACCGATACTGATGCCTCCCGTTCACTGGAGCTTCAGAAGCAAGCCATTTCTCTGGATAAAAATGTTATGTTATTGGTTTCACCTTCACAGAATGAAAAGACTTGCTTATGAAGCTCCGGTGAAACAGTTACTTGAGCCAACTAATCAGCTGTGCTCTAAATAGATCTAAAGCTGACGGCCTTCACTGGAGCTTCATAACTGAACCATGTCTCTGGTTGGGGATGTTCTCGAGTTAGTTTCCTCTCCATAGAATAGTAAGAGCAGATGTGTGGATGTATTAAGTGTAACATTAATTAAACATGGTGCTTAAACACACTCTTTATATGTTATGTTTGTAACACTGTTGCTATAGGTGTTCTTCCTATTACAGTGTATTTTAATGAGTATATTGCACTAGTTAAACTCATATTATGCTCATTCTGCATGTTAATTATCACCGTCAGACTCACTGCCACATCGACAGTTTTAACACAAAGGCAGAAGAGGCAAACTCTTTTGAAAGTGTGTGTAGCACAATAAGGTGAACATATCAAACAACTTCTAAAATAACATTTTATTGCACATTTTCTTTTGTTATATCCACCTTTGTGGCACCCGGTGCTTTTAAATAGTTGAATTTGTATATAATTACATTCTGTGGCGATTAAAACCTCTCTAAAGGCATATTTGGACTCTGTTTATGTATTAAATATCTATCTGTTTCAAATGATGTATGAAGTACCCACGTGTTATGCATCCTTTATGCTAGCACGAAGGCTAAGCAGTACAGAGCCAGTTCAGAGTTGCACATTTTTTCACAACAAGAAATATGGTGATGATTGTGGTTATAAAAATGTACTTACTACAAAAAAAAAGATGACAAAGAAATAGCTTTTTAAAAAGTGACTGAGAATGTAGAGTTAGGAGTCTTACCCAAGGACTCGTATAGACTTGCCAGACTGGAGAATCAAACCCTAGACTGACTTTTAGGCAGTGTTGTTACCATTACACTACTCCAACCACTGAGCATGTTGAAATAGTAGACAGGGTGTTTGCAGCCTTTTAAGGTGATGTTTTACATTTACAGGCCAGAGTAGCATTATGAGTCTTGCCCAGCACAGCATAGTTGTCCAGACTGGGAATCAAACCTCAGTCTTCCACACAGTGTCGTGGCGCCACACCAACCACTTTGTTTATGCTGTTTATGTGTGATATTGGTCCAGAAATGCATCCACCAAATGCCGCCTCGAATCTGCTGTTTGACAGTGTATAATATACAGGCAGTAACAAGTAAGAAACCATGTTTATAGTTTGTAAATGGACATTAAATAGGACGGATTGGGGCCAAACACCAAACGCACATTCAAGGTGTAAAGTGATCCAGGGCTTGATCAGTAGGATTGACAGTCACCAGTGCAATATTGAATCCGGCTGTTTCCCAGTTGTTGTGGAGTACCTCTACATCACATGGTTGCGTTTTCTCTTGCTAAAACCATCAGATTCAACTTAACAGACAGATAGATAGCCCTGCATAGCTAAATTGAGTGTCAGATCAGGAAAAATGCAATAGTGTATGTAATGAAGGACGATTTCCTGCAGCTGAATACCAAGGACTTATCTCTTTGTCTCCAAATTAGGAAACAGTGAATTAGACTATCACCCAAGGTAGTTGAGACAGCCTGATCCAGCATCTTCTCTGCAGGTTTAATTGACCAGTGAAAAGGCTGCGACAGCATTACTCACTGACATTGACATTCAGCTGTCATTAATGGTCTGTCCTATCTAGAGCAGGAGAAGTGGCTGCACTCGTCATCGACCCGCCCTTCTTGCAGTTCATACAATTGCTGCTGAGGTTGGGTTTCACTTTGTGGCCAATATTGGTGATTGAGACCACTGAGCTCTCCCTTAATTTACTTTGAAGTGCGGAGTGGGAGGACTCACACATGTTTTCACAGAGCCTTATTCTTGCCATAGTAATGTGTACCCATTTAGCAGGCATGTATCCAAACTAATAGAGCAGAAGCTCAGCATGAAAAAATATGTACAAGTCCTTCAGGAACCCATGAATAAAATTCCCAGGGTTGTCCAGCAGAAGCAAAGCTGAACCTGAAAAAATGAATGAATAAACTCACATCCAGATCAAATGCAGCCACGTTCTAAATATTACTACAGATATTATTCTCACGTTCTCATTTTACACTGTAAATCACTTCTACACAGTACACTGTAAGCTGGCTGGGAATAATGGAATAATGTTATTGTGCCTGGAGGAAGCCAGAGGGTGCTCTGCTTGAACACAGTAGTAAAAACAAAGGATCAGATCAGAACATCCTAAGCTATACTGAACTGCAGTCGAAAACAGTCTTAGAGGTAGAAGCCCAATGACTAGGTCATGGTTCTTCCATTACAATTTTTAAAAGCCAGCATCAAGTCTCCCAGGATTAGCAGGTATCTACCAGGCTTAGTAATTGTCTACCAGGTTTAGTAATTGTCTACCAGGTTTGGTAGATGTCTACCAGGTTAACTAGTTGTTTACCAGGAGTACTAGTGGTCTACCCGGTTTGGTAAGTGTCTGGTCAGGTTTAGTCAATGTCTACCAGGGTTAGATCTAGTTGTGTACCAGGTTTATTTGTTGTCTACTGGGTGTGGTAAGTGTCTACCAGATTAACAAATTGTATTCTAGGTTTAGTGCTTGTCTACCAGGTTTCAGTAAATGTCTCTCAGGTTTACTTGATGTCAACCAGATTTAGTTTGTTCAGGGGTTGGACAATGAAACTGAAACACCTGTCATTTTAGTTTGGGAGGTTTCATGGCTAAATTGGAGCAGCCTGGTGGCCAATCTTCATTAATTGCACATTGCACCAGTAAGAGCAGAGTGTGAAGGTTCAATTAGCACAGTGTTGCTCAAAATATTGCAGCACACACAACATTATGGGTGACATACCAGAGTTCAAAAGAGGACAAATTGTTTGTGCACGTCTTGCTGGCGCATCTGTGACCAAGACAGCAAGTCTTTGTGATGTATCAAGAGCCGCGGTATCCAGGGTAATGTCAGCACCACCAAGAAGGACCAACCACATCCAACAGGATTAACTGTGGACGCAAGAAGAAGCTGTCTGAAAGGGACGTTTGGGTGCTAACCCGGATTGTATCCAAAAAATGTCATTGTCATTGTCATGGTGAATTGATGCTGTATTGGCTGCAAAAGGAGGCCCTAGTTCACCATACTAATAAATGATTGTGGTCTAAAACCAGGTGTTTCAGTTTCATTGTCCAACCCCTGTATTTGTCAAGTTTTGCAGCTATGTCCCATATTTTGTAGTTGTCTTCCAGGTTTAGTAAGTCTGTCAGGTTTACTTTTTGTTTAACGGGTTTGGTAGTTGTCTACCAGGATTTCTAGTTATCTAAGTTTAATAGTTGTTTGGTGTTGACAAAAGCCACAAAGTCAGTGAGCGTCAACGATCATAAAGCAGTTGCTTCTGTATTTTGCAGAATTGTATTTTTCCAGGTGAATCTAAGTGATGGTTTGGATGGTGGGTGGAGGAGAGTAAACTTCCCTCTGGTTCATCTGTTTTATTAGCATTAATATTGAGTGAATCTTAATTTGGATATCTTAATCTGGTTTCAAGAATCTGTATTTGATCAAATAGGTTATATACCACTGATGTCCTATATTCAGATGAAGAGGGCATGATAAATTAGGACATGAGCCTGAGATGATCACAGATACTTCTGCCATTCACTCTTTCAAGCCATTTGAGTATGACCAGTCTGTACATGCAGATCTTAAATCAGTTATGCTTACATATACAGTCCATTAGAGACTGTGTGTGTTTATGTGTGCACATAGGTTAGTACAAAAAATGTCATCATTAGGATCAACAACAAGGTTTGTATTCTGTGCCAATAAACCACCATTTAAATATTGCGTGCTCATATGCTAACCCTACAAAGCCTGCCCCTAATCTGAGATTATGCCTCTTCTCCAGCATGATAGTGCTGTAATCCAGATCACATGGACCCAAACACACATGGATGTCCAATGAACAATTTGAGCAGACACACAGACAACATTAATGCTATAGGTCCGCTATATGCCACTAGTGATCTGAATGTGCACTTATCCTGATGCACTGTATGTCTGTATTAACATAGCCCAACACCCATTATATATTGTGAATTCAGTATTTGAAAGTGTACCCTTTGCTGCCACAGGTGTTCAAAGCGCTGCCAATGGAATGAGCTGCTCTGGAGCAGCCACACTTGACACTCAGGTTACCATGCCCAATGGTCAAGAGTAGGGGTCACCAACCCTGCTCCTGGAGAGCTCCATCCTGCAGGTTTCAGCTCCTACCCAACTCTAACGCATCCCATTTGGCCAATCAAGAACTTCTGAAAATAGTAATTAGTTGGGTCAGGTGGGATGGATTAAGATTGAATCTAAAGTCTGCAGGAAGTTAGCTCTCCAGGAGCAGGGTTGATGACCCATGGTCTAGAGTATCATCTGGAGTGGCGGTCCCTAACCCTGTTGCGGGTGGTCCTGGTGTATTTGTCACACCCTTTACTTCTCATTAAGTGCTATTTAATCCATTTGGGTATTTGGATCAGGTGTGCTGGGAGCAGGACAGATAAAAAAGAGTTGGGGACCACTGGTGTAGAGCAGTGGCGCGCCGTCCCATAGAGCAATGTTTCCCAACCCTGATCCTGGAGGCATCACTGCCCTGCACATTTTACAGCTTTCTGTGTTCCCAACACACTGGATTCTACAAAATTGCTAATTAATGAGTTGGATCATGTGGGGTAGATTAGGGCTGAATCTATAGTCTACAGGAAGGGAGCTGTCCGGCATGAAGATTTGTGATTTAGGAGTGGCAGAACTAATTATCCACGTTCAGTACTCTATCTTTGTATTGCTCAATGATGGTTCCATCATCTAGTGTAAAGCCTTACAAGAAGATGAATAGTTGCCATATTAATACCCTTGATTTCAGAAGAAATATAGGGTGACAGGCATCTAAACACTTTTGGACATATGTTGTATCACCAGAGATCATTGTGCCCTTATTATGTCTCACAAGAAAGTGAACTGGGGCTGTTTTCACAGCTAATGTCTGTTCAGGCATCTCCCCTGTGCCTGCATTGAAAGCTATCTTGTGCTTTCTTCCAGCTTTGACGTCCTCACATGTACCTAGATCTAACTATGTGTGTGTGTCTGATTCTTTCTTTTTTTTTTGCTTCTTTAAATGAATATTTTAAAGCCTAAACGCACTGCCTCATTCTCTCACTAGTGGGCAACAGTTTACCCGCCTCAAAGGAGAGGAGGTGGGCAACTGGAGCGGCCTCGTTAGTTACCCCGATGATGGAGGGATGAAGCCAGCCAGAAATGCGAGGAAAAGGTACAATCCAGCACTTAAACAGCCTTGAATACACCAACAACAACCACAACAACCAAGAGCGAGAGAGTGAGAGTGAAGTGAACAAACATGAATGCGCCTCCATGCATGTTGTTGTGGAATTGATTAACATCAGCACCAGTCAGCAAAGAGCTACAATTGACCTGTCTACTAACAGCACAGCCAATCAGAGGCGGGGGACTAATTAGGTTCTATTTCTTAGAGGTGCATAGGGGGGATGTCCAGGCCATGGTGGAATTAACAGCCTTAGGGGGCTTGATGGTTGATTTTAAACCCACTCACTAATGCTGCCTATGACGCTAACCCACCTGTCTGCATGTTGACAGATGCGTCCGTCAGAATTTTCAGCACTCAGAGAGCTCCGTAATTATCACACCCTGCCTAGCCGATATTAAGAAGAAAAAAAAAGAAAAGAGAAGGTAGGCCATTGACGATGATGGCATCTCCAATCAGTTTCTCTTTCTTGCCAAACCTCCCCCCCCTTTCCCCATTTCTGGGAATGATGTCTGTTCCTTTTCCATCCGGTCTGAGAGGGTGCATTCGTCCACTGCCCTCAGTGCTTGGAGCGCTCCTGTTCTGCTTGTGCATGCTGTCTGAACCCCACTCCCACCCCTACCTTTTGGATATCTGACTCCCCCATCAGTCACTCCCCACTCTGTCTCCTCCATCACCCTCCCCCTGACCCGGTGATGACGCTGCGAGTCCTCGCTCTGTTCCTCTCCGTGCTCTGGCTTACTGTATCTCTGTCTCCCATCAGCCCTTGCTGCTCATCTCCAAACCCCGCCGAAGTGCACCTGTATGTGGGGGTCACGAACACAGCACACTTGTGTTTGAGCGTTTATGTGTGTGTTACCTACACTTCTGCCTAACTTCAGTCTTCTGTCCTGCATCGTCATCTTGTCTTTGACTGGGATCTTGTTGCTCTTTTGTTGTTTTTGCGTGCTTTTTGATCTGTGATGTGCAAACATGGGCAACGCCTCTGCACAAGGGGTGCGGACGCGTGCCCGGAACACCCGATTACCCCATGCGCACCACTCTAGGCTACACACACTTACATGTTCATGTCCTCACTCCAATCCAGTCAGAGATGTATGAAATTGCTCTTTGTGCTTCTGATTCTTTTTGCATAAGCATCTTCCTTTTCCCCCCCTTTTTGTAATTTCTCATTCTGCACTCCTGACACACTCATGACTTGTGCTGTGTTGGATTTCATAGTCATCGAACATCAAATCACCACGTTGGCTCAAATTCAGAAGCACCTTTGGTTCAAGTCATCTTAAGTGCCTTCTTAAAAGCAACTAAGTAGCATCAGGTGGCAATAGTTAACCACAGCAACATCTGGCTTTGGTTACAAGGGACATTCTGGCCAAAAACTAAATCACACTTTTCTTCACTGTTACAAACATGCCTACTCACCTCCTACAGTGGTGAGTTCCAGCTTTAAGACTAGTAAAATCCTCTTTTGATGATGTGATGATGATTCTGATGAGTTGCAAGTGGAAAAACTATGAATGCTTCAGGCCAGGTACTGAAGGTCAGGCTTGAAACAAATGTTTACTGCTAGTAGTATACTTCCCGCGACAAAAAAACTAAACAAGCTCTCAGAAGACATGAAGCAGTGATTTGGTCCAGTCTAAGTCATTGGGAGGTTGCAGGTTAAAGATGGAGGTCTCAGATCAAGCACCACGCTAATTTGCGGCAGTTAAAGTTAGGAAATGGTCTCAAAATAGAGGATTTGGGCATTAGAACCAATGTCAGTCAGGGAAAGCTCACAGAACAAACAATGTAGTGATTTGTATCATTTGCAATGAGGGGAATTAAATTATATGGTGGTTAGTTTCAATCACAGTGAGGTGGACGTCTCAGGTCAAGCACCATGCTGATTACCACTAGTGGTAGTTATGAATTGGTCTCAAAACAGACAGTTTGGGGATTAGAACCAGTCACAGTCAGGGAGAGCTCCCAGAACAAATGATGTAGTGATTAGTATCAGTCACAATGAGGGGACCGTCTCAGATCAGACACCCTGCTGATTAGAACCCGTCGCAGTCAGGGAGCGCTCCCAGATGAAACGATATGGTGATTAGTATCAATTGCAATGGAAATTCAAACAGTTGCATCATGTTGCTTTGAGATGTTGTTTGGGCGGGAAGTTCACTGCTGGCTTTGCCCTCTACGTCAGTGGGTGTGCGAGCAATCAGGTGTTACTAAATGAGCACAATGAGTATGAGGGAAGCAACTTGGCACAACAGAGTGTTGCGTAACATCACGCTTTTGTTTTTGGCCGGAAAGTCCCTTTAGAGCTGAAGGTCCTCCAGCGAGTTGTGAACGAGGGTTGACGTACAAATGCAGTTGTGTTCATTTGCTAACAAAGCCAAGCCACTGGAATAAGCCAGTTCTACTCGCAGCTCTTGACAGCCCACAAAATAAAATTCAATTTCATAGCCTTCAAGCTTGCGGACGTCTTGGCTCCAGAGCGATACCAAGATAGCTTCCATTTTGGCCGTAGACTAATCCTGTTAGCAGCCATGTTGGCTGTAGACTAATGTACAGAGCTGGCCAGAGGCAGTACAGTGAAGCAGAGCCAACGTCCATTACTGCGTTTAAAGCTAATTAAGCCTGATATAGTGGGCACTTAAACTCTCTTATAGACTTTAGGAGAAGACGAGAGAGCGAGATTTGGGCCTTTGACGGATTACAGCATGCCGCTGTTCAGACGCACCTCCATGCTGTTGTTGTTCACGCACTTAACGCTTCAGCATTCTTCCGTTGTTTTGTTTCACAATCAAGGTGGACGCACCCACCCACATCAGCACGCACGTCTGTGTGTCTCCGTGCTGTGTCTCTGTCATCATTGATGTGATGAGACCCCTCTGAACCCTGCCTCTCCTGAAACACATGAATCAGTCTTATCTGAACTCATTTAGTGCAGCTGGAAAGGTGTGTGTGTGTGTGTGTGTGTGTGTGTGTGTGTGTGTGTGTGTGTGTGTTGTGTAAAAGTGAGTGTGTATGTAGTCAGGGTTTAGTTTAGTATAGTTTAGCTGCTGTATGACTGTGTGTATCCTGGCAGGTATCTGGAAAGTTCAGATGGACCCCTACACTACAATTCAACCGCCTGCAGAGAACTGCGGCAAGAAATCACAGATGTCAAAGTGCTCTCTATGTGAGTGTCTCTTGCTCTCTCTGCCTCTCTCTCTCTCTCTCTCTCTCTGTGTTGCTGACTCTGATTCTCTCTCATTCTCTGTATTTTTCTGTCTTTGTCATTTTCAAAGTTCATTTCAGTCCCGAGTCAGTGCAAGCAAGTTTCAGTCGAGATCCAAGTCAGTACAGGCCTGTCTCAGTTTGAGTACTGAATCAGACGAAGTCCCAAGTACAGAGTCAGAACAGATTACATTGAAATCAAATATCAAGTCAGTACAGGCAGGTCTGAAGGTGAATCTTATGTCAGTACAAGCAAGTATCAAGTCTCTAAATCAGTACAGCCTAGTCTCAAGTCAAGTACTGGGTCAGTACTGGGTAGTCTCAAGTGAAGTACTGGGTCAGTACAGGTAAGTCTCAAGTCAAATCCTGAGTCAGTACTGGGTAGTCTCAAGTGAAGTACTGGGTCAGTACAGGTAAGTCTCAAATCAAATCCTGAGTCAGTGCCAGCAGGTCCCAAATCCAGAATCAATGCATGCCAAATACAAGTCAAGCCATGATTCAATAAAATTCAGTATTCAGTCCTGAGTTAATACAGGTCAGTCTCAAGACAAGTCCTGAGTAAATATAGGTAAGTGTCAAGTCCTGTATCAGTCCAGTCTGAATTCCTGAGTTAGTACAGTCTAGTTGCAAATTGAGTACTGAACACTGAGGCAAGTGTTAAGTACCACATCAGATCAGGCTTCAAGTAGAATCCTGAGACAGTACAGGTAGGTCTCAAGTCCAGAATCAATACAAGCCAGTTACAAAGCAAAAACAGTACAGGTAAGTATCAACTCCTGCGTCAGTACAATCCAGTACAGGTCAGTCCGGAAAGGCCAGATGTGAGATCATACAGGTCAGTCTCAAGTCAACTCCTGAGTCAGTACAGGCAAATCTCAAATGGAGTGCTTAATTAGAAGAGGCAAGTGTCAAGTCAAGTACAGAGTCAGTATAAGTCAGTCTCAAGATGAGTCCCAAATCCATACAGGCCAGTCTCATGTCAAGTCCTGAGTAAGTACAGATCATTCTTTGGTTGAATCTTGAGTCGGAATGCTGGTCGGAAGTCAAGATGCACTCAAGTCCACACCCCTGGGATTATCGTAAATTATATATATATATATATATATTGTGATGCATGGTTTGCATTCTTTTACTCTCTCTCTTTCTCTCTCTCTCTCTCTCTCTCTCTCTCTCTCTCTCTCTCTCTCTCTCTCTCCTGTCTCTTATACACATCACACACACACTCTAAAGCATGCGGATCTCCACTGTCTGCCCGAGTGTCTCTCCTGAGGAATCGTGTTTCTAATAAGAGTTTCGACATAAGGAAAAGTCACTGAAGGGCATTTATTCAGGAGCATGCTATTTTGTTAGTGTTCTCTCTCTCTCTCTCTCTCTCTCTCTCTCTCTCTCTCTCTCTCTCTCTCTCTCTCTCTCTCTCTCTCTCTCTCTCTCTCCCCTCCCCTCTCATCTCATATATCTCCTTGCCCCTCTTCTCTGCATGTATGTGTGTGTGCGTGTGTGTGTGTGTGTGTGTGTGTGTGTTGCAGGGTGAAGACCTCCAGAGCTGTTTGGAAAGATGGGCAGGTTTATGTGGGGCTAGAGACAAGGAGGAGACTGCCAACTTCAAGTGAGTAAGCCACACACTGTCCTCTACTGACCACCACTGACAGCCACCTCAAAACCTCCTGAATTTAAGCGTGGTCCTAGAACCCCCTGCACATTTTATATTTCATATTTCTCCCTGGTCCAAAGACACCCGATTCAGTGACTAATCGACAAGGAAACCACTAAAATGTGATTGGTAGAGGGTTCTCCTTGACCAGGGACCACTGCACAAGACCATCATTATCTAAGAATAATATGTTGGCTATATCCAAGAACTGCCAACTGTGACTTTTCACATCACCCCTGATTAAAAGTAAATACAGGTTAATGAAAACAAATACTGTCAAAATAAATAGTTGCACCCAGAAGGAAGCGTGAGGTTGCGTTGCTATTGGGAAGGAATATAAAGAAGTGGTGTCTCTCAGTTTGGCGTTGGGTATAATGACCCACTGCCATAGCTGAAAAACATCCCCACAGCATGATGCTGCCACCACCATGCTTCACTGTAGGAATGGTATTGGCTAGGTGATGAGCAGTGCCATGACCCTTGGCATTGAGGCCAAAGAGTTCGATCTTTGCTTCATCAGACCAGATCATTTTTTTTTACATGGTCTGAGAGTCCTTTAGGTGTCTTTTGGCAAACTCCAGACAGGCTGTCACGTGCCCTTTACTGAGGAGTGGCTACCGTCTGGCTACTCTACCATACAGGCCTGATTGGTGGAGTGCTGCAGAAATGGTTGTCCTTCTGGAAGTTTCTCGTCTCTGCACAGAGCAAAGCTGGAGCTGTGTCAGCCATAGCTCTAACCAGTTCATGAATCTGTGAGCTCATATATCTCGGGGTGCCCAAACTGGATGTTTACATGTTTAAATAGTTCTGATCTAAACAATAAACAATAGTAGTTGTACTAATAACTGAACATATTCTATGAAAAAAAAAGCTTTAAATCATTGCAGAGCTGTAACTCCACTCCCTTGATGTCTGTCCAATAGGATGTCTCTTTCTCGATGTTGTAATGCCCCCTCTTTCCTGTTCACCACACGGAGAAACACGCCTTCTGGCACTAAACTACGCTATGAGGTCGACACCAGTGGCATCCTTCACATCAGCCCTGAGATATTCAAAATGTTCCCTGATGTAAGTGCACACACACACACACACACACGCACACACACACACACACACTACAGTAGTTTCTGCAGGCTTTACAGATGGCAGCATCTGTGTAGCCGCACCCTGTTTGCATGTCCCCTGATCAAACCTTCCCTTAACTGTCAAGCAGTTGTTGCCTAGCAACATTTCCAGAGCAACCGCCACCTAGCAACCTTATCCCAGCAGTCGTTACCTAGCAACAGCTTCCTTCTCTCTGATCTGAGCGTAGTGATGTTGCTCTGTAAATTACCTGTCTGACTGATCTCATCCTGTAGGACATGCCATACTCCAAATCCCAGTTTAAGAAGTGTGCCGTGATCGGAAATGGAGGGATCATCAAAAACACCAAATGTGGGAAAGAGATCGACTCAGCTGACTTTGTCTTTCGGTAAGCCAGCCTGCAGCGGGAGTGCTTTTGCGTCACACAGTCAGGTTTCACTTGGCTAGGGTTACTCTCTGACAAATAAAGGTGTTGCAAATGGTTCTTCAAGCAGTACCATATAACTAATGTTGGTTGTGTGAAGAACCAAGTTTGAAAAAGGGATGTGAAGTGTGAACATGGAGAACCTTTTAAACGTCTAAACAATCTAAAAGACCCCATCTCTACTATAAACGTGGTTCTCAATGGAATCATTAGAGGGTCTTCCAGTGCTTCCTCTAGCACTTTTTTTAGCAGCAGTGCAAAACAACGTTCTTGAATTCTGAGGCAACGAGTAAGGCATCCATGAAATCTGAAAGAACTGCACTTTTTTGATCCAAGGGTGGCTGAAGTTTGATGTTGCCTACATCCAGAAACTTACTGGAGTTATTTTTACTGCACTTGAATATGTGTATTTTTAAAGGTGTAGGTTAGACATGGACAACCAACTTCTGAAGTATGAACTGTGCCTTGTGTTCCCTTCTCTCTCTCTCTCTCTCTCTCTCTCTCTCTCTCTCTCTCTCTTTCCATTTCTCAGCTGTAATATTCCTCCCGTCTCTGAAAAGTATGCAGCTGATGTGGGAACCAAGACTGACCTTGTGACCATTAATCCAAGCATTATCACAGAGAGGTAACACACACACACACACACACACACACACACACACACACACACACACACACACACACACACACACACTTCTACAGTACCACATACACAATACTGCTATGACACAGTGCCGTGTTCAGCCTTCTACAGTCTAACTTCTTGCTCTGTGTGTTTTGGTCCTCAGATTTAGATCTGCATTCTCTTGATTTGTTTTGATTTGTTGTTTTTCCCATCTGGCACTCGGCCCAGTGCAAATGAGAGCACAGGGCTCACATAAACCTCAATCGTATAAATAAAATCAAATCAAGTTTATTTCACATGACATTATACAGGTTTAAGGGTGAGTGAAAAGGGTAGAACAGATGTAACAGGAAAATAACAATAAGAAATAAAGATAAACAATATACATATATGTCATATAAATAGACTATATACACAATGAACTACATACATTATTGCACTTAAACATAGATTATTGCACTATGGAAGTAAAATGTATATAAAAACTATAAAATTGATGTTTGCATTCATGTACATGTACACTGGGCATATAACTGTAGCTGTAGTGGGAGAAAGTCATGGTGGCTGCAGTGGGAGGATCTTTGGTGGGTGTCGTGTAACTGAGCACATAGTTGGTGCTCCAGCAGTGAGTAAAGTGCAGGTGCAAAAGAGTTTATGTGTTGTGAAGGTGTGATTGTGTGATGAGACAGGTGAGATGAGTTGTGATTGGCTGTGGACTGAATCACTGCTACTGCCTGTTTAGCAGCCTGGTGGCCTGGGGGAAGAAGCTGTTTTGGAACTGACATTTTTGGTCCCCATGCTTCTGTACAACTGTGGGGTCTATTATAATCCTCCTTGTCTTCCTCAGTCAGCAGCTGGTTTATAAATCCAGATGTTTTTGGAGCTGAACCCCGGTGATGTGCTGGGTGGTGCTAGACAGTGCAGAGTCATAGACTACATGCACAGCACTGTGTTCTAAAAAGAGACAGCACACAAATGCATGCATACCATACTACATCCTCACCTCTACTACCCAATACTCACCTGTACTGCCTCCCTCTCTATGTTTCTGCTCCAGATTCCAGAAGCTGGAGAAGTGGCGCAAGCCATTCTATGACGTGCTCCTGAACTACGAGAACTCATCCGTGGTCCTGCCTGCATTCTACAACACGCGCAACACAGACGTGTCGTTCCGGGTGAAGTACATGCTGGATGACTTTGAGTCACCACGTGGCGTGTTCTTCTTCCACCCGCAGTACCTGCTGAACGTGCAACGCTTCTGGGCTGTCCAGGGCGTGCGGGCCAAACGGCTGAGCAGCGGCCTCATGCTGGTCACAGCTGCCATGGAGCTGTGCGAGGAGGTGCACCTGTACGGCTTCTGGGCCTTCCCCATGAACCCCGCCGGCATCTTCATCACCCATCACTACTATGACAACGTCAAGCCCCGACCAGGCTTCCATGCCATGCCACACGAGATCTTCAACTTCATGCACATGCATGCCCGTGGGATCGTGCATGTGCACACGGGTGTGTGCAGGTGATCCCGGACCTTCAATGGCGCTAGCTGAGGAGCCCACCTTTGACCTGGTTTACAGCCAGGTTTCACATACGTCTTTAGGGGGCTTCCAACCATGGGTTGCGTGAAAAAGCAACAGTGTGCGTGTGGAATGGAGTGTGTATGGGGTGTATGTGTGCATTAAATACAAAATCTCTGCCTTAAAGGCCAACCGTTTCGTTCCACGCTGTGTTTTGGATATTGTGCGACTTTGTCGGTGCTGTCGCTACACAGTTCTTGTTGCAAAAGGTGATTTTTCATTTTTTTGGTGGCGTCTTTTTTGTGAAACAGTAGCTTTATGATTCAGTATGTGAGGGGGCCAACAAAGATCCATTTATGATGCTTTATTTGAAGGCTACCTACAAAGAGACTCAACACACTCATAAGCATTGAACAATGCATTTATAAATCAGCAGTTGAGTCCACAGAAACAGCTAATTGTAGTGATTGCAAAGTGACAATAGAAGGTTTATGAAGTAAATAATATTATGTGGAGATAAGGGGCCGCTTCCAGTTATATCATTGGTATGAAGACTCATGATGTCACTTATGGGACAGATCTAATAAAGAAGTATATATCACTATATAATAGTACTTTCTTTTAAGTCTCTGATTTATGACTTAAGTACCTTCATTATGGATGTTCCACACCGTAGTATAGGGTCTGATTGTAGGATTCTGGCTTATAAACAGCTTTTTTAAATCATAAATATGCTTTCCATGTAATATGAGCAGCTTTTTTTATCCCATATGCATGGAATGGGATATCAACCACTTAGGATACCACAGAAACTACCTAGAAGCACTACATAGCAACAACATAGCAAGACTATAGCAGCAGATTAGCATAGCAACCACCTGTGATGCAAGTAACTGTCTAGCAGCACCATAGTACTATAGTATATATAGTCTAGCAACATCATATTGTCTACATAGAAACACTCTAGCCACCATCATATCAGCCACCTAGGAGACCACAGAAACTATCATCCCCATAACAGCCAATAAGCACCACCACAGCAACAACCTGACAGTACTATAGCAATGGATTAGCAACACCATAACCACAACAGCACTAAACAACAGCATGGCAATAGCTCCACCTGCAATACCATAGCTACCACCTAGCTTCCGAGCTTTCTTATTTATCATTATTCATGTAATGTACACAAAACCATTTTCATCTTAGAAAGCCAGGATCAAAACAGAAGGTCAGCAATGACACAGCACCCGCTGCAGCAGAGTTAATTGTCCTACTCAAAGGATAACAGTGACAGCTTAGCATGTATTGAACCCTTTAGGCCAGCAGTCCAACAACCCAGTGACCACTGTCCACCAAGCAAGGTCTCTGGCTGTAGTTCTAGTGCTGAAGATGTGCTTTGTATATATTATATATACACTGTAATATTATACATTGCAGATATTTTATTGAAAGGTCTTTTGTCACCCAAGTGTGTTATTCATTGTTTATGAGTGTGTAAAACTCAGATAGCCTACAAATAAACCTTCATAAGCCGATATAAGAGTCTTATCGACACTATATAAACATCACCAGTGAACTGTATATGACATAGCTATTATAGAACTGCTTCATCCTTCATTATCTACTGTTATGAGCCTTCAAAAGAGACAGGACGAAGGTTTTTCCGAACCTCTGTAGGCAAGTTTTTATTAATGAACTAAAGCATCACGATCACTGTATAAACCTCAACTGTCAGCAAATGTCTGTGCAGTTGTTTCCAAGGGAACAGTGCGAGAATCCAACCATTCTCGTTTTGTAGTCGTTGGCTTGGATAGTTTATAAATATTTATAAGCATTTTATAAGTATTGTTAAGCACTGTTTATGAAGTCTTTATTAAGCTTACACGTGGCCCTTTCACAACTCAGCCTTGAGACTGTTTGTCACCCCTGGACCTTGTTCTGACTTTTCACAGACCTTTAGAAAGGTCCGGGTGATATTTCTGCTATGCTCTAGCTTTATATACACTTTTTTTTTTCTTTTGGTGAGTCTTACTTTTGATGTTGCTTGTATATAATAATAATAATAATAATAATAATAATAATAATAATAATGAGCTCCTGTTCAGAAGTTGAAGAGGTGACTTTATTCTCCCCAAGGTTTATATGACAGTTGAAGGTCAAAGAATACACCAGAAAAGCAATACAGCACATCAACAGCTTTCTCAAACAGCATTTGTTCAAATGTTCAGCATATAGCTCATAAAAAAACACTTTGTCGCTCGAATGAATCTTCAGTTATCATCACATGCACTGTAGTATCTGTTTACACGTTGCCAGCAGGCTTTTAAATGTCCAAAAGTATCCAGATACCCTTTAAGGTGCACCTATTGCTGACACAGACATTTAGCTCCACAAAACAGCACAGACCAACAGAATGGGACACTCTGGAGCAGATGTGTGCACATGGACCTGAGGTCACTGTGCCTAATACCGAGCATGGCCAAGTGGGTTTAAAAACCACCACCCCAGCACTGGACTGTGGAGTCCTCTGGAGTGACATTAGAGCTCCACGCAGTGCCTTTGGGATGAGCATAACTACTAATCATCCAACAGTACTTGACCTCACTGATGTAACATGTAACACCTTCCCAGAAGAGTATAAGCTGTCACTGCAGTAAATGTCAAATCCTCTATTAAAACCATTAGATGAACAGGAAGCTCATCATTCAGACACTTTGGGCCAGATTCATAAAACCTGCCAATACACTACACAAAATCTGCAGCATGATCTTTAACTCTTGTTCATAAAGGTGCTCTCCTATGTAACCTCAGGAACAGAAAAGTAGGGGCTCAGAGTGCTGACACTATAGCAACTAAGGTGCTGGTTTAGGCGAGTTCCAGTCCCGGCTCATGCTGCTTCGCCATCAGCAGACAGAGCCTGAGAGAGCACAATTGGCTATTCTTTCTCTGGGTGGGTAGATGATGCCCTCTCATCATCATCATGCCCACTGTGATGCTGGCTGGGCTGATGTATCAAAGCTGGGTCTTGGCTGCCAAGTGATGCTACACAGACGGCAGTTCAAAAAGAGGTGGTGAATCAGAGGAGGCATGTGCTTGTCCATACTAGGGGTTAATTGGCACTGCTCTATTGGGAGAAAAAGGATTTTACACTAATATGGCTTGAGTTACGCAGCAATACAGTTCTGGAGAGAGGTCTCATGTAGCTCCTCCAAAGTTCATTCCGGCCCAGAGTGTAAATGACAAAGATGCCATTCTCCATGTGCAGCCAGTGGAGCATCAAGCCAATTATGAAGCCGCTGTTAATTTGTCTGTGCACTTTATGAATCTGGCCCTTTATTTTTACTTGTGAAAACACAGAGTTTTACAGGATCCTGAAAAGCTCACATGTAATAATCAAATCAGTGGGTCACTAAAGAGACCTAAATATCATTACCCGGCTTAAACTAGTGTCAGTGGGGCTCTCTCTCTCTCTCTCTCTCTCTCTCTCTCTCTCTCTCTCTCTCTTTTTTTTTTTTTTTTTTTTTTTTTTGCCCTCATCTGTGTTTTATGCCACACTGCCTTTTGGGTGAAGTCACCCTGCACTGCATGTGTCACTGATCATTAGTATTGTTTATTTCACATTCAGTGTGGACACTGTTGAGATGTGAAGCATATGTGCTTGTGGACAGAGAGGACAGTCCAGCTTAAATAAAAATCAGCCTGGACCCAGATGAGACATTATGTAATATGTTATGGACACTTTGATGAACACATCACAGATTTCAGTACACACAAACTGAATTACTGAATTAATGGAATGAATTGATTAGTGCAACACATTGATCAGCTATAACATTATGGCCACCTTCATGCTTCTACATTCACTGTCCATTTTATCAGCTGCTTTAATCGTCCTGTTCTTTAGTAGTCAGGACCCCACAGACCACCACCGAGCAAGAATTACGTGGGTGATGGTTCGTTCTCAGCACAGTGACACTGACGTGGTGGTGGTGTGTTAGTGTGTGTTGTGCTGATATGAGTGGATGAGTCACAGCAGTGCTGCTGGAGTGTTTAAACACTCACTGTCTACTCAGACTACCTAGTTTCTCCAGATTGTAGATGTAAAGTCAGAGACAGAAGCTCATCTGATTCTACACAATTTGTGTTGGTCATCCTATAGTCCTTTATCAGTGCTCACAGGACGCTCATGGAATGCTATTGGCCAAATATTTCTGGTTAGTGGACTTTTCTCAGTCCAGCAGTGTAATTTAGGGATTTAAACCCTCCAGCAGCACTGCTGTCTCTGATCCACACATACCAGCAAAACACACATTAACACACTACCACCATTTCAGTGTCACTGCAGGGCTGACCCACCATCCGCATAATACCTGCTCTTTGGTGGTTCTGTGGGGTCCTGAGCATTGAAGATGAGGGTGAAAGGAGGATCATAAAGTACACAGAGAAACATATGGACTACAGTCTGTAATTATAGAACTGCAATGTGTTCCTCTATGGTAAGAGGAGCTGATGAAATTGACAGTAAATGTACAGAAACAAGGAGGTGATCATAATGTTATGGTTGATCAGTGAATTATATACCCCCATCATCAATATGAGCGTGTCCTGTTGGAATATAGCTGTGGAGGGCAATTGGTGGCAGGACCTCATTAATGTAACGTTGGGCTGTCAAAGTGCCTGCAATAAAGACCAAAGGTGATATGGTACCATACAAAGTTGTACCAAACACCATGACACCAGGCCTCCTGGACATGTCATGTGACAACGAACTCTTGGCACTGACCACGGTGCCTCATTACATGGATTCTTTGGTCACAACACCATTGCAGTCATTCGATTCCTTCAGAGTGCAACTATTTTTTGATGATGAGCGTATAAAGATATGCAGGAGTTATCAGTGGGTGTTTTCTGCTGTAACAAGCCAATCATGCACATATCCACCACAGTACAACATACACTATATGCCCAAAACGTTTGTGGACACTCCTTTAATGAATGCATTCAGCCAGTTTAAGTTGCACCCATTGCTGACACAAATGTGCAAATGCACCCACACCGCTTGTCTAGTCCCTGCAGAGAAGTTCTACCGATAGATGAGGACTCTCTGGAGGAGACAAATAAACATGAAACTATTGGCCCCATGCCTAATGCCAGGGTTGGGCTAAAGGAGTATAAAGCGCTTCAGCATTGAGCTTTGGAGCAGTGGAATGGTGTCCTCTGGAATGACTGTTCTCCATTCAGTACTTTTGGGATGAGGTGGGGTAGTGATTGTCCAAGATTCTGATCTCACCAACAATCTTTTCACCGTATGCAATCAAATCCATACAGCAATGGTCTAAAACCTAGTAACTGTCCCTGGACAATTGAGACAGTTACTCCAACAAAAGGAGGATAAACACTTTTTTAATAGAAAAAACAATGAATGACAAGTGTCCCAATATTTTTGCCCATATAGTGTAGTTTCACCTCTTGTTTATCACTAAAGTGACAGATGGGAAAAGAAGGAAGCTGTTTTGATGTCGCCCTGGGGGAATGCAGCTTTACTGTACTGTGTGCATTACGTGTCTTTTTATCAAGTCTGTAAATAAATGAATTTGGAATTATGTATTTGTTTTCTTTCTGTCACTCAAGCTGTCTGTCTGTCTGTCTCTCCAGAACACTTCTGCTGTTTTCCACCTCCATATTTCAGCTCAGATGGACCCAATATTTTTGCCACTTGCAATAACTGCAGTTTCAGTACAACGGATAGTGCTCATTTCTTGCCACTACTGAGCCACATCTATGCTTTTATGCTTGCCTGTAGTTCAGCACCAGGGACAGCAACCAAACAGCTTGAACACACGGAAGCTGGTTGACCATAAGCTCTTTTCTTTTACTTTTAGAACCAGAGATCTGCATTTTGCGGGCAGCTACATGCATTTTTCTAAACTTCATAACTCATGATCAGAGTAACCTACAGACATGATACACATATAACAAACTGCAAGACTTACCCAAACAACAGCTACCTAACATGGCTATTATTTGTAATGTCATATAAACAATTAATTCAGCTTAGAAAATTACAGCTTTCCAGTGCATGTTTACTGCTCAACTTGCATACCGACTCTGACTGACCAGTGAGAAGGGGTGGGCTGATGACATCACCCAGAAATTGAGGAAAATGAGAGGGGAGGGGCTGTTTGTTCTTTTTTTGCTGACAGCGTTTTCAAATTTCATAATAAAATCATACAATATAAATAACACAGATAATAAAGGATACTGAGGTTGTTTTCTATTTTGTTGTGACCACTGTCAAGCACTTGGAACTTATTATAAATATCCTTGTCAATCTAATCATTACAAATACCTCATTATTAAAATGCATTTTGCATTTTCAGCTGAAAAACACCATATTTCCTACTTTGCCTCAGGACAGCCACCTTGAAAAGCCTTGCATTGTTAAAATCTTGTCATGTAAACTTGTTTAAGTGGTTTAAGTGTCTAAATGCAGCTTAACTCCCACTGTGCAGGATGCAGTTCTGTTGCCATATGGTGACAATTACATCTGATCACATTTAAAATCCATAACGTCTAAATTGGTTGCATTTGGGAAAGAAGGGGAATAAAACTTTTTGCTTTTGAAATATCAAATTATACACAAACTTTGGAGAGCTTTTCATACACTATACTTTGAGACACTGGGCAATGTTTGTGATTAACGAAGTACAAGCAGCAAGAAGTGGACGTGCGATCAGATTGACATATTCCAGTTTAACAGTTGAGAACCATGAGTAGTGGATCTATGCCTTCAGTCTGTGCTATAAACAAAGTTCTACTTGCATCCCAGTGGAAATTGTAAAACTGTGTTAGCACAAGATGATGCACATCTGCCAGCTTCTGTTACTTGAATTTTCCATTCCACCTTAAATTGTGCAGAAGCTACGGTTACCAGAATGTAACTGTGGTTGGAATTTCAATTTCATGCTGCAAGATATGCACTCAGCCAACTTTTCACGATGTTTATATCTTTTAAATGATTACATGCATAAATGTTATTTTGGAGTCACAGCCTCAATGAGCACACATTGGAATGATCTAATACGACTTTTAGTCCAAAGTGAACAAGTTATTTTAAATACTGGTAGGGTCAGTTCTTTTCTCCGAAGATATGGTTAGGGACATGTTCCTACCATCCATATACAAACCTACACCCATGCAAAATTAAGCGTGAATCTGGCCCTCTAGGACTGGAATTGCCCAGCCTTTCTCTGAAGGTCTAGAACTGAGATTTTCAGCCCTGTTCTGGAGGCACCTATACTCTGCATATACTCCGATTTCCTACTCCCATCACACCTGATTGAACTAATCAACTCATTAACAAGCCCTTCAGAGTTGCATGAGGTGTGTCAAAGTGAAAGCCTGCATTATCAGGGTGCCTCTTGGACCCCCAGTTCATTTTTTTCACATTACCTTCAGTTGCTCACTTTTATTGTACAGTGTAGTCAGCAAAGTAAGCGTTGCCATATGGCAACACGGTGCAGGAAAGGGTTAAACTAAAAAAAACATTCACTTGATACCACAAAGTTTCTGTTTTCTGTTTCGAACACTTTTGCTACAAGATAAGGGAGCTGCACATGCTGTCCACAGTGAAAGAGAAGGTCAAATGTCAGTGCATTGTAGCTTGTCAGCTGACCTCCGAATTGTCTGGCTAAGGTGCTCCTTAAGAAAGCATGAATTATTAAACATACCCTGTGTGTAGCTTATCATGTAGCCCACAGAAGAATGTGTCCCAGTCAGTGTTGTTCGAAGGGAGTGTATCTGGTAGCAGTGCAGGATGTTCTTATGTCCCTCTTATTTGTTTGTTCATTTGAGTTTCTGTTGGAAATGGACAGTGTCTGTAAATCACTATCAACAATAGAATATTAACAAATAAACACAGGCTCACTGATTCCATCCACAACCTGTGACTCGTCTTCCAGTGTCCCAGAGAGGATAATTGGCCTCCAGCACTCAGTGATCACTCATGCTAGCCACCTCATCTGTTAAGCATGGTGGTGGGGGTGTTCTGAAATCTGCAGAAATCTTTCACACCTCCTGCCCAAAATTCAAAGCATTCCAAGCATGTTGATTGAGCAACCTCTCTAGGAGCTGATTGAGCAACCTCTCTAGGAGCCTGGTGTTAGTGGAAGGAGGTGTAGTCTAACCATTCATTTGACATTTCTGCATAATTAAGTGGTTAACATGTAAATAAAGTCATTCAAAATACTTTGGTGTAACATTGTTTATTTCAGAGAAATATCCCGACCCAGAATTCACCGCGGTGGAGACTGGAATGAGACATCTAACAAGTTCACTGCCTTTAAAAGCTTTGACAGCAATTTTGAGTCACTTTTTGAATACAATTATCTGGGGGTTTCCAAGGCTTGGCTGAAAACTCACTAATTAATGTCTCAGTTTAGATAAAGGTTGCAGGTCCAAGAGTTCATGAACATTGGGAATTGTGGTAAACTGAGATGTTGGTGCTGCCATCCTGCCAGTTGCATGCAATCACTCAAGTTTATTTCCCAATATTTCAGGGTGCCCCTGTATTTGTGCTACCTTCTGGTTCTCTCCTTTTAGATAGGCTATAATATTTAGATCTGCCGGAGTCGCTGACTTATTTTAACATTCCCTGTTCTCCATAAATCCATTTCTTTACTTTCCTGAACAAATGAATGCCTACATGTCCAAACTGACACCAATGGAAGGCTGACATTGAGTTCTCCTGCAGCCTGCTTCAGACCAGCCTTGGACTATTTGCCCATCCTGCCTTGAGCTCTTCAGATATCTGCTTCAGACCAGCTGCCCACCTTCCTGCTGTTACTATCTGCCTTGAACTAGTTGCACACCCTGCCTTGAACTAGTTGCCCATCCTGCCTTAGGCTTTTCTGATACCCACTTCAGACCAGTTGCCCACCCTTCCTTGTGCTAGTTGTCCATTCTGTCTTGGACTAGTTGGCCCTCCTTAATCATACACTATATAAATCATCATTACTTCAATATACCTGAGCATTAAAGCAGACATGGAGGTCTGACAGTGTATCATTATCAATAATGTATAATTAAATCCTGGGTCATGTTGCTTGCCATCGGCAGCCTGAATCTGAGAGACCAAAATTGGCCATGCTCTCTCTGGATGGGTAGATGTCTCTGTCTCCCCTGGGTGATGCTGGCTGGTGCAACCCAGCAGTTATGCAATGGCAGCAGTTTGAAAAAAGACGGTGACTAACTTTATCGGAAGAAGCATGTGCTTGTATTCTCCCTATCGTCAGGAGCATCTTATGTGATAGAAGGAGAGTCCAAATTGTGATGTAAAATTGCAATAAAATTACACAAAAAAAGATAGAAAAAGAAATAGAACAACAGACGTCACTTAGCAGTTTAACAGCTTCACAGAAATCCCAATTAAGAGAAAAAAAAAATCATAAGCATCAAAATAAAGCATCTACTGAATAAGCAAGCTGTGACAATGGCAAGAAAAACTCTCAGTCGTTACTTCATAACGACTCACAGGGACAGACCCATCCTCCTCTGGTCAAACTACTCATAGATTATTGATAAGGAGACACTGTACCACCACATGCCTGCTGTAATGCTCAGATGTACTGGAGTAACAATGATGGTCATAATAGTAACAATAATGATATTAGTCCCAAAAGAAATGCTTTACTACTGCTCACAAGATCAGAAGATTTACTGGTGGTTTTGGATAGTAAATAAAGGGGCTACATTTGTAAAGTGATGCTGATACCTGTTCCATTCATCACCACAGTGAGGAAATATTCATTAATAGAATTAGTTATTAAGGTTCAACACAGTGTCAACAGTGAGTGTTTATTTCTTGAATCTACATCTGTGTGTGTGTGTGTGTGTGTGTGTGTGTGTGTGTGTGTGTGTGTGTGTGTGTGTGTGTGTGTGTGTGTGTGCGTGCGTGTGTGTGTGTGTACGTGCGTGTCTATGATGCTGTGTTTATCAGATGATAGTGGTATCAGGTGGAGGTAATAAGTCTAATGGAGTGATCTGGCATCCAGCTCCCAGTCTGGAGTGAATTTCATATGACTTTACATACCTTATCTCTCACTCACTGCTTTTAAAAGCTCACATCACTACATCGACACCTACAATAATAACATGAGTAAGAGTTAGGTTTACTTCACGTAAACACAAGTAATTTAAACTTTAAGAGTAAGGATGATTATAGATGATGTAGAGATGCACAGGAAGAAGGACGGTTCTTGTTTCTCCCAGTTAATCCTCAGTTGGCAGGTTGCCTCTGTGTGTATAGATGCAAGAGCAATGGGCTCACGTGTGTGTGTGTGTGTGTGTGTGTGTGTGTGTGTGTGTGTGTGTGTGTGTGTGTGTGTGTGTGTGTGTGTGTACGTGCATATGCATTTCAATGTTTTCCTGCTATATGTCAGCCTGTATCTTGTTCCCGTAGTTACATAAAGGTAGTATATGATAGCCCCAAAAAGTATTGCATCTAAATTAGATCACGAAAAGTTCATGTCTTTTCAGAATTTTATTCAAAAGATAAAATTTCATATATAATATATTCATTACATGTGAAGTAAAATATTCCAAGCCCTTTTTAATCAGTATTATAGCTCATGAAAATCAGAAAAGCAATTTCTCACATAATTAGAATATTTCATTAGCTATAGAATACATTTTGTCACAGTGGACCACTCCATAAAGCTCGTCAGCAGATGGTAGTATGAAGTGCTCTAAAATCTCCTGGTAGACGCAGTAAAACACAGTGGACCAACAGCAGCAGATGATATGGCCTCCTAAACCATCACAGACATGGAAACTTCACATTGGACTTCAGACACCTTGGATTCTGTCCCTCTCCACTCTTCCTCCAGACTCTCCTCCAGGAACTTCAGCTGAGACTATGACTCTTGATTTCCAAATGAAATACAGAATTTTCTTTGGATCACTGAGCAACAGTCCAGTTCTTTTTCTCCTTAGTCCATGTAAGATGCTTCTGACATTGTCTCTACTTCAGAAGGGGCTTGACATCAGGAATGCTGCAGTTGGAGCCCTTTCCTGGGGACACATGTGTGTGTGTGGGGGGGGGGCTCCAGATGCACTGACACCATTCTCAGTCCACTCCTTGTGAAGCTCTCCCAAGTTCTTGCATGCACTTTTCTTCACTGTCCTCTCAAGGCTGTGGTCATCCCTGTTGCTCATGTACCATTTCCCATCACACAGTTTTCAAATCTGAAGTGAGAGCATGGTGTTCTCATTTCTCTCTCAAATGTGAAAGGTTAAAGTGAGTGTTTTTAAGAGGGAATGATGTTAGTTGTATACCAGGTCTTTGGTGGTCTACCAGGAGTTTGTTAGTGGTCCTGTTTTCTCTGTATCTTGTCTTGGACTTTCTCCTTCCTTCTACATGTGGATCTCTTCAGAAATATCTCCTGGCAAATGGAGAAATTGCACTTAATGGCTGCTTTTTTGCTGTCGTTATTTCAGCCAAAGGCCGAACTGCAGCAAGCTCCAGGTTATTGTGCATTGTGTGTTAATGGTGTGGTGTCTCTGTGTTAAAGTGTTTGACCACGTTAATGTAATCACACTAACTTATTTATCCCCCCTAATGAAATCTGAGTTAATTATTCATTGGTGTTAGTTAAGCACCTTTAATTATCGCTTCTCTGCTTATCCCTCCCTCATTCTCCTCAGGTATCTTCTTTCTGTCTGTCTGCTCCTCCCTATATGCATCTGTTTGTCTCTCAGTATTCTCGGTGCCTGTATTTCAGTGCATTTATATACAAACCAAAACAGGTATTAAAATATCCATAAAGTAGTTTCATATAGTCTGGCTTCTGCATTACTTATTAAATACTGCTTTGCTTTTTAATGGCAATAGCTGTTGCAGTGCCTCCACAGGACAAGGTGTGTGTGTGTGTGTGTGTGTGTGTGTGTGTGTGTGTGTGTGTGTGTGTGTGTGTGTGTGTGTGTGCGTGCGCATAGGGCTTAGAGTAAAGCGATCTGCCTATAATGAATAATAAAGGTCCTGAAGTCCGTCCCCTCTCTCTGTCTGTTTCTCTCTCTTTCTCCTCTCCATTTTCACTTGCTCCCCCCAGTGTCACGTGACCCCACTCTCCGCCCCAGTAATCATTCATGAGCACAGTGGCGGGAGCTGCCCACGAGGCCCCGCTGAGCTCCACGCTGAGGCCCAGGTCCAGCTACACTGTGGGGCCCCTGTGGTCACCTTACACTTGCAGACACACGAGGAAACCGCTTGCCCTGAACCCAGCCGCACTCTCGGATGAATAAAAGATGCCGGCAAAAGCGAGAAAAGGCTCAGAAACCAAAGAAAGGGGTGACGAAGTGGAGGAGAGGGAGCCAGAGACGAAAGGAGAGAGCGGGAGCCTTGCCAATGGAGAGAACCGGAGGAAGAAACACAAGAGTGCAGATGAGGAGGGAGGGAAAGTTCACAAGCCTGCGGGCAGCCAGAGGAACAAGAAGGGAGGAGTAGAAGAAAGAGTGAAGAAGAAAAAGAAGAAAGGAGAAGAGGAGAACAACGAAGACGGAGGACAAGAGAATGGTGGCGAGGTGATAGAGGGAGAGGAGAACGAAGGCGAGCAGAACAACAATGAGCCGGTCAAGAAGGAAAAGCGAAAGACAGAGAAAACCCCACTTGCTGAGGAAGGGGAGCAGGTGAGGAAGGAGAAAGAAAAGAAGAAGAAGAAGAAGAAGAACAAATCTGACGGTGGTGAGGAGGAAGGAGGACAGGAGGAAGACATGGGCTCCAAAGACAAGAAGAGCAAGGACGGGAAGAAGAAGAAGAAGTCATCTGAGGATGGAGAGGAAGATGAGGTCGTTCAGGAGGAAGATGCTGAGGAAGAGGAGGAAAAGAAGAAGAAGAAAAAGGATAAGAAGAAGAAGAAGGGGTCAGACAGTGACGATGAGAAGAAAGCAAAGAAAGTTAAGAAGTCCAAGGTCAAGCAGCTTGACTATTCTGATATCTACCAGCAGGAGCTTCTGAATTATCATACAGATGATTCAGATGGGTATGAGGATGAATACTACAGGAAAAAAGGTACCCTCTCCGTTTCTCCAGTACAGAAATTCTAGAAGCACTGCCTGTACTTGTCTACTTTTCTACGTTCTTCCCCTCTCTGAGTCACCAACTCTCCAAGAATAACCTTTGTAAATTCCATCAAAAAGGCTCTTTAAAACCTGAAATATCAACTGAAGGGCATTAAATGCAAGGGATGAAAGGTTTTTCTTTCCCTTAGAGAAATGAGCTGAAGAAAACCATGCTATGGCTTTTCATCCTTTTCAAATTCATCCTTGACTGGTCTTTCTCTCTGTGGTCAAGCAGCCTCTTTTATGATTTCCATGCACTGCCTAATGGAGTTAAGAATGCATTGTGTATGAATCTCTATCGCTCTTAAGTCTGATGTCCTACAAATTTCCACATCTGCATTACATTTCCAAAGACAGTTTTCACACAAATTTACCTTCACACACATCTCTTCCCATGTTCCTAGGTCTTATCACTGTTCACCACCAGTTCTTCATTTCCTCATTGTTCCTAGGTTCTACTATCTGTTCAGCAACACCCAACTCCTCATCCCTGTTCCTCAGTCCTCCCTCTCTGTTCACCACCTCCAACTCCTCATCCCTGTTCCTCAGTCCTCCCTCTCCATTTACCACCTCCAACTCCTCATCCCTGTTCCTCAGGCCTACCATCTGTTAACCCCCAACTCCTCATCTTCTGCCTGTTCCTCAGTGCTACCTATTTGTTCACCACCTCCAACTCACCATCCCTGTTAATCAGTTCTACCTGTCTGTTCACCACCATCTCTCCCTTGTTCCTAGGTCCTACTTATCTGTTCACTACCTCTAACTTCTCATCCCAGCCAACCCCCATCCCTGTTCATCCGCAAAATGTCTTGTACATGGTGAACACAGATGTATAACTGAGGAATGGGCAGGAGATGAGGAGTTGGAGGAGGGTACCACTGACCCACATCTTCTCACTGTACATCTGGACTAACTTTCTGTTCATGACCACCTCCTCATCTTCTCCATGTTCCTCAGTCATGTGTCTCTGTTTACCACTAACTCATCTCCTTCCTGTTCTTCAGTCCTACCTCTCTCTTCACCAACACCACCACCTCCTTATCTCCCTGCTCCTCAGTCATACCTCTCTGTTCACCACAACCTCCTTATCTCTGCCCCATTCCTCAGTTCTACCTCGCTGTTGATGACCACATCCTCATCTCCTTCCTGTTCCTCAGTTCTGTCTCTGTTCACCACCACCTCCTCATCTCCTCCCTGTTCTTCAGTCCTCCTTCACTGTTCAACACCTCCAACTCTTTATCTCCTCTCTGTTCCTCAGTCCTATCTCTCTGTTCACCACCTCCTTGATCTTTTCCATATTCCTCAGTCCTAGCTCTATGTTCACCACCATCTACTCATCTCTTCCCTGTTCTTCAGTCCTATATCTCTGTTCACCACCTTCTCATCTCCTGCCTGTTCCTCACTCCTAATTTTATGTTCACCACCAACTCATCTCCACCCTTTTCCAACAAACTACCTCTTTGTTCATCACCTCCTCCCTATCTCTTCCCTGTACCCATCCCTTTGTTTTTCACCACCTGTTTCCACCCTGTTCCTCAGGCTTCCACTGTTCATGATCAGTTCCTCATCTGGGGGTCCATCTAAAGCTCAATTTCTCTTCCCTCCTAGGGTTTGGGAGTTTTATACTATTATGTTGAAATTGTGGTCCGACCCACCAAACTTTATTACAATTTATTCTTTTCTCATGATCTGAATCCTCCCATGACAGTGTTCTGTTGCAAAAAAGTGTATCTTGGAACCCTGGAGTTCTTTTGTCATAATCCTGCTCATCTCAGTGTGATGGGTTGAGAGTAAAAGAAGAACAGGGAATGTAAAATTGATGAGAAATGGAAACAATGATTATAATTAATAGCTTAATAGCTTTTCAAACTTGAACCCTTCTAATTCTGGAGTGACCCAATAAAAGCAGGCACAAGATAATGACCGCTAAGCAGGCAGAGGTCTTCTAGGACATTCTCTTATGCCTGCTTTTATTGGGTCACTCTGCTTGTCTATTGGACTAAGCCATCTCTGACAAGCAATTAGTTCCGTAGGTCTACCATAGATTTACCAGAGGGCTAATGAATGAACCCTATCTCCATACCTCATCTATGAGTGGCAACTAACTCCCAGAAGCCTCCACTGTATCTCTGGCAGACAGCCCCCAACAAGGATCTCTGATTCGTCAGTTGTGGTGGTACACATGGCAGAGTGGCACAAGAGCAGTGGCACTTGGCAAGCTACCAGCAGGGGATTTGAAGCAGACTGCCACCTCTCTATGGTCTGAAACACAATGCCCTAATCGCTCTATTCATACGGCCTTCTTACATTCATGCACTTCTGGGAGGAGTGCTGGCCAGGTCAGTCAGGCATGGCATTTCAGAGAGCCTCGATTTCCAGGAGACAATATCACCTGGAAAAACATGTATGACAGGTATGAAATCAGCCCTGTTGTTAAGAAAAGAGGATTGTGTTTCAAATACAAGTTTGAGTGCATATACGTCCAATGAGTCAAGGCTTTATTTTGTAATCAAGTAATCAAGTATTTGGTACATAATGATATTGCCATAACTGAGATGAAATTCAGGACAATTATGACAAGGTTCCAGGTGGACGTTGCTTTACACAAATCGTAAATTTGCCATTTTATTTTACATCCTGCAGATTAACCTCTTTCAATCAGTCCTTGCAGATCATTCTCATGTCTTCATTTCCTTCAGAAAAAAACAAAGATGAGCTGAATGTTCATGCTTACAGTTTCGCTGATTGGAATCACAGAGCTACTTGTTTTATTGTCAAGCAGACCCACAGGTCAATGTCAGATTTTTTGGTTATTAAAAACTGTATGGGTCAAATTATACTGGCTTTGATGTGTTTTATATGAACAGGATGATGGGTAGCTGTTCAAATGATCTTGACTTTAACAACCAAGATCAGCACTTTAACTCAACGAAGCCTGATACCCACGACCCCGGGGGCTGTCAGAGAGGGAGAACTGTAACACGAGGACACCCCTGTCTTGCTTTCACCTGGTTGACTTGGTTAAATTACGGCCATATTGCTTACACCTCTTCTGCCCTTACAGATTAACATTGGAAGGGCTGGAGAGTTCGTCTTAGTGCTGAGTTCTGGATAACTTCCAAGCAGGGCAAACATTGGTCAGACTGCACTGTTCCTTCACCCCATTTTCAATGCAGTTAATTGTTTTTGAAATGTTGTTCAATTTTGATTAGAATGAAACTGTTGATCTTTCTCAGCAGGCCGTGAAGGTGACGTCAGAACAACATTGCACTCTAACGAAACTTTGAATTGTGGTTGAAAAGGAAAATTGGGTTGCGGTCAAAACCCAACATTGTACAGATGCTGGTTGGCAGTTACAGATCTGTCAAAACCCAACACTAGTTTGACATCAAGCTTCAAAATTAAACAGATGTTGAATTTTGGTTATATACCACGACTTACAACCAAACACATATGGATGTCTAACAACATTAGAATTTCACTGCTGTGGACGTTTACATTTTGAAGTCAATGGGTTTTGATCTGCATAACTCACAACTAAATGTTGGTGTTTTACATCAATATGACTTTGTCAAGATGATTTTGTCAGCCGATGTCACGACCCACAATCAGCCAGATAACAATGGCTTCAACGGTGAAATGGTTGATGAATATCTGAAATTGATATGTTCTCCGTACATCACCATCAGTGGTCAGAAATGATCTGATATGTCAATTAGACCCTGTTGACACCTGGTCACTTCATTCCATATGAGGATTATAGCTGGACAAGTGCACATACAAATGCAAGAAGCATTTACAAAAAAAATCTGATCACAAATCTGATCACTTAAATGACTCCAGGAGGTGGTCTGAGAAGCATTAGGTGTTTTAACAGTGTGAATTCCTCCATCTCTCCAAGATAAAAGTTAGTAAGCCAGTCCACATCCACATGGTTCTCGAACATCTTCATTTAGTTCTCATGCCAATATGTTTTCATGAACCTTAGTGGCGTTTGCTACAGCTGTAATCAGGTTTGTTGCTGATTTCATTAGTCTAAACAGTCGTTTTCTCATCAGCATGGTCTGCCATAGTTGTTCTTCCCTTAAATTTGAAGAAATGCACAACCACATGTAAAACTGTGAATTTCAAGGCAACGGCCATCTGTAGAACAGGAACAGGCTGAATGGATAAACAACTGGCTGCTGCGTAATGAGTGGATTTTCATATTCCCGCACAGCAGTGTGATTTCAATACGACTAACCATAGATTTATTCACTATCAAGATACAGTCAAGACAAGTGACCAGGTGTAAACTGGGTTTTAGTTTTCAGTATCAACTGAGTGAGTGATGTGGAAGTGTTGCTGTTCAAATGATCTGATGATCTGTAGTGGCTGTAGTCCAGAACTGTTTGCTGACTCTCGTAAACCAATTTGGAGAACTTTTGAAGTGTTTTGAATTTCTTTATCTCTCACTTTGTCTTAGTATATGAAGTAGTGACTGTAACAGGTGACGTGAAAGGGGCAGGGACCGATGCGAACGTGTTCGTCACCTTATATGGGGAGTTTGGCGTCACTCCAAAAGTTCTCCTGGCCAGCAAGTGAGTGTACAACCTTCCATCATCTATTATCCTGTAACTCTGGAAACTACACAGACCACGTTTTGTGCAATCATGATGGAAGATCTTGAATGGACTGTACTTATTTAAGAGATATTTAAGACAGATGCTGATGGCTGTCCTTTCTGAACAGATCTCAGACAGTTCCTAACTCAAGATGTTGAAGATTAGTTTTGGTAGTTTACACCATACATCAACATAAGCTTGGGGTCACAGGCCAGTGGCACGCATCGTGATTGGATTAAGATTGTATCACTGGAGCAACATTAGGGTTTGGCTGGAGATGGACCTTGATCACTTTCAATGCATGTCTAATTGGACTTACACTTAAGCACATAGAATACCCTTAAAAATAATGGTTCTTCAGATGGTTCTCTGAGTGATGCCACAGAAGAACCACCTTTGATCCCATAAACAGCAGTAATGGAACATCAGTTATCGGTGAGGTGAGCTTCATTGTTAATCTTGTAACGTTTTGCCTTTTTTCTCTCTCCTCAGCACTGAGAAGAGGTATTGTCTTTAGAATAAGGCCACTCAGTGACTCCTGTGTGGCGTTGCATTGCGGTTATGATGTTGAACAAGAGAGCATTCTGGGTTCTTCAGCCATGGCCTCCCATCACATCCATTACGACCAATTAACCCTACACCCCCTATCCTGCCATGGTGAAGCACAGGACTGCCTCTCCTCTGTACAGCATCCACACGTATACTCACCTGTAGGAAGATGAAGCAGCTCACACAGCTTCCGGGCTCTCATTCATGGCCAATGAGAAAAGGACAGTTGGGTGGCGCTACTTCCGGTTCAGTGACTCTGAAAAAAACAAGGTCCCCTTTTGTTCAGAGACACTCAAAACTCCCCCTAATCAATCCAGTAATAACATACAGCAGATACTGATCATGCTGGGGGAGCTTTGTCTTGCTCAGATGAGTATGCGTGAGCAGTTCATGTTGCATAATGACTCAAAAAAACAGAATCTGTCATGTGGAATCAGGAAAAATCAGAGCACACAGATTGCAGGAAGAGGAGTAACCTGATGTTTTAACTTCTCAACAGCTCTGCCTGCTTTGTTGGGTAGCAGCAATAACTACGCTCACATGCACACGACAGCCTGAGTAAGGTCTTACTCCAAAGCCAGTTTTACACCAGACAGGGTTCACCAGAATTAATTCCAAAAGGCTCATAGTTTCCTTTGATGAAAATATAAGTTACATGTTTATAGTACAGAGCCCCTAAAGTGACATCCTGCAGAAATAAAATGAATTAGTAAGGCATGAGAATTATTTATTTATGAATGAGAATGACATAGTAAGATGCAGGAGTGACTTACCTAGGAATGGGATTGACATAG
>CM067516.1:7112896-7155396 GCA_034509495.1 Acestrorhynchus altus | reverse complement strand
CACATGGCGAGCTTGCCTGCATATAATACGACTCACCTAATGCTATACATCAGCAACACATTAGAAAACACCTAGTAACCCTTAGCAACAGCCAAGTTGCTACACCCTACAGGTTGCTATCACCTACACCCACAGCAACCAATCCTTTCCAACCACCGAGCAACATCTTAGCAACAAACACATACCAGAGCAACACCTTTGCAGAAACTAGTAAGTACGATAATAGCAACCACCATTTGTTTTAGAGGCCACTATCCTCTATCTCGTAACACCTTAACAGTCACCTAGCAACACCTTAGCAACTAACATTTATAACAACACCTTAACAACCACCTAGCAACACTTTATCAATTAACAACCATACCACAAGAACACCATAGCAACCAGCTAGCACCACCTTAGCAACTAACAACTATAACACATTAACAACCACCTAGCAAAACCTTTGCAAGTAACAGCTATACTAAAACACCTTACCAACCACCTAATAACAGCTTAGCAACTAACAACTATACTACATCACCTTAGCAACCACTTACCAACCACCTTAGCAACCAACACGAATACTATAACACATTAACAACCACCTTATCAACTAACAGCTTAGCTACAACAGCATCTTATCATTCACCTATCAACACTTTAGTAACTAACAACTATACAATAACAACACCTTAACAATCACATAATAATGTATACATATGTATACATGTTCGTTATCAATATGCTATATGGACAAAAGTATTGGGACACCATTGTTTCTTCTGAAACCAGAAATCAAGAGTTTATCCTGCTCTCAGTCTCTATTGTTCAGGGAAGGCATTCAACTAGACTTTGCGTTGTGAGAATTTGATTGCTCTCAGCCACAATAGCTCTGACTCTTAACTGGTGTTATACTGTACTATTCTGTGTGCTTGCGGTGCTATAAGGAGGTGCAATGCAGGCTGGACCTGTTGCATAAGGAGGTCTGCAGTGTCTTCTGATGCTTTAACTGTACTGCGGAGTAAAGTTACTCTCTGCAGATCAGCGTATCAGCCAGCTGCCTCGACCTTCAGCACCCAAACACATAGAGCCCCAAACTTCAGCACAACATTCAGCAGCTTATAAAACACAAAGCAATAAGGTGTGATGTGACCAGTGCCTTGATCAGCAGCACAGGGTAGGTTCTGCCCTCACCTCAAAGGTCATTACACCTTATTAGAGACAGAGAGAGAGAGAGAGAGAGAGAGAGAGAGAGAGAGAGAGAGAGAGAAACAGCACCATGACATAATGACTGAAAATGGAAAAGGAAGGTTAATAGCAATTTCTCTGTTTGCGGGTGGGCATGTGTGTCATTCTATATAAATATGTCATAACCTAATTCAGCCAAAACACTAAAACCACGTACCTCTGCCAGTATTGTATAGATACCCCTCATGAACTGACCACTGCATACCAGAAACACCTCACAAGACCTGCTTAATATATCCACCCATGGCAGGTGCCAAAGAATATGACCATCAATGTTATTCTTTGGTCAGTGGTTTTAATGTTTTGGCATGTGTGTGTGTGTGTATGTTGAGCTAGACGACAATTAAGTGTGCCTATGTGCCTATGTCTTGTCCCTAGAAAACAAGTACATAGCCAGTGTTTTCACAATGGATTGCAAGGGCAGTGGGACTGATGCAGATGTTTACCTAAGCATTTTCGGAGAGCAAGGAGATACTGGTATGTGTTTGTATCTGATACGTTCATTCATATTCATTCAATTTCTTACAAATCAATACACAGTTTGGTCGTATTACAGTGGGAGGCCAATTCTGCAGTCACTTTCATGCCCAGATGGGGAATAGTTACAAGGAATTATGCAACTGCTCCTGATTTACCACACAGATAGTGCAAATGATCACAGCGAGCAACAAAACACAACAATTGATATGATTAACTGCACAGTATGATGTGATGATCAAAATTAACTACACAGCATGGTGTGATTAAACACAGTTAACTACACAGCATAATGCCATTAATCACAATTAGATCATCCAAATAATGTGAATCATCATGCTTGGCAATACTGCATAATGTGATTATTCATGATTAACTACACAAATAATGGGATAAATTGTGATAAACTATACAGAATAATGTTATTAATCATACGTATTACAAAGTAGAATGTTAGTATTAAAATTTACTAAAGAACATAATGCTGTTAGTAATGTTTAATGGCAGAATAATGTTATTAATGCCATTAATCACAATTAGATAATCAGAATAATGTGAATCATCTAAAAAAAACACACAAAAAATGTAACAACATTCTTTGATGCATTTTTTATCAAAGCATGGTCAATCTCTAAATTCTGTTTATTTATTTATTTATTTTTATCTCCCATGAAAACATTTTTGAGGATCGTAGGATCTCCTGGCATGTGTGTGTCCTACAAATACCAAAATAATTTTTTTGCAAGTGAAGGTACATCAAACTACAAAAACATCCTACACATGTGGTGTAGGGGTCTAAGGGTTTAAATGGGGTCAAATGATTAAATACAAATATTATAATAGACAGATGAAACCAAATGCATTTAATTATACAAAATACTGCAATGGATCACAACTAACTACACAACTATGTGTGTGCTGCTTGAAGGTTTGTTTGCAATACTCAGTGGTTCTCTGCATGGTGTATGTGTGTGTGTGTGTGCGTGTGTGTGTGTGTGTGCGTGTGTGTGTGTGTGTGTGTGTGTGCGTGTGTGTGTGTGTGTGTGTGTGTGTGTGTGTGTGTGTTTATGTAGGGGACAGGAAGCTTGTGAGTGAGGGGAAGGATAACTTTGAGAGAGGAAATGAAGACAAGTTCATCATTGATTGCCCAAATATGGGCAGACTGCATAAAATCACTATCGGACACAACAACAAGGGCTCCTCTGCTGGCTGGGGCTGCGATAAGGTATATGGTTTTCATCCTTGTTTTCATGAAATGTTAGTCATACTGATATTGATACATACCGGTACTTTACAACAGTCAAACAGAAAAGGCTTGACAATTCATTTTTCATGTACTTAAAATAGAATGATGTGATATGTGATATTTACATTCACTGTCAATTTTATCAGCTGCTCTTACCATACAGGAGCACTTGGTACTTCTGTAGTTACAGACTGTAGTCCATCTGTTTCTCTGCATACTCTGTTCTTCAATGGTCAGGACGCCACACAGAACCACCACAGATCAGATAATGTGTGTGTGATGGGTCATTCTCAGCACTGCAGTGACACTGGAGGTGTGCTAGTGTGTGTTGCACTGGTACAAGTGGATCAGTCACTGTCCACTCTATTAGACACTTCAATCTAGTTGCAGCACCCTGTGGCCAGGAGCACCCGAGGCCTGGTGGTTAGGACCTTGTGACTGGAAGGTTGCCAGTTCGAGCCCATGAACTGACAGGGCATGACTGAAGTGCCCTTAAGCAATGCTCTTATCTCCCCAACTGCTCCCTAGGCGCCGTGGATAGGGCTGCCCTCTGCTCCGGGCATGAACATGGAGGTGATCATATGTTACGGTTGATCAGTTTATATACACTCATGCTGCCTTTACACTCATCCACACATACATACAGGCATGCACACTTAATTAATGATTCATTTGTTCAGCCCTCGTGTTAGTAATTCAGAGGTGATTTTTAATTCATGCAGTTTTGATTAGATTAGTGAGACCCTTTTCTCAAGAGCCAGCGCAAGAGACCATAGCATGATCATATGTCACGAACAGCAGTCATGTTGCACATTACCATTAGAATATGTTCTGCTCTAGATTGCTTTGAATTTGCTTGATTGAAATGCATTCAAGTAAAACTGAAGGACTCATGGAAATGTGCAGCGTTTTGTTCTGATTGCTTTCTGTTTAGCCTTTCCAATTTGAAAATGGACACTGAAAATAATTTGTTATTTAGGTCACTGATTGGTACTGATTGTGTGTGTGTGTGTGTGTGTGTGTGTGTGTGTGTGTGTGTGTGTGTATGTGTTTTCTTGTTCTTGTTCTCATCATATTTAATTTAGAATGATGCTCATACTGGGAATTTGTCTGTTCTCAATGGTGGTGAATAAAACGTCTTAGGTTCCAAGAGCTCCCTCACTGAAGGTTATTACATAAAATGATCATGAATACACTGCCTGATGCTGGAGACGTCAAAGCACTGGAACATTTTGTCCTGACTGGCGTAAATTTGCATTCAGCTGATACTCGTATAATTTTATGTTTCCCTCTATTATTAACAAAAATGCTATAAATTCAGAAAGGACAAAAGTTAAAAGTGAAGGTCTTACTGCACACCAAAGTATAGAGTGGCGCTTAAAAGTTTATGAACTCCATGAATGTTCTGTATCAAACCAGATGTTCACACAATAAAAAAACAAGACAAAAATTAAAACAAGGCAAAATTATTTGTTGAGGGAAATGATCCAGTATTACATATCTGTCAGTGGCACAGAATGTGAGCCTTTAGGATGATCAGATCAAATGAAATTAGAGTCAGGTGTTTTCAATCAATGGGAGACAGTCGGCTGTGATTGGGCATCCTGTTTATGTGAAGAACAGGGGTCTGTTCTTCATAACACATGTTTATGGAAGTGTATCATGACACAAACAAAGGAGATTTCTTAGGAGCTCAGAAGAAGAGATGTTGATAATAGTTAGGCTGGAAATGTTTACAATGCCATCTCTAAAGATCTGAACCAACAAATATCATGGCAAGAGCAAGGCCTGTAATAGTCTGTGAGCTCACAAAAGAACCCATAGTAACTTCATAGCAACTAAAGGCCTAAATATCACATTCGCTTATGGCAATTAATGGTGGTCCACCATTGGTGGCACCAGACCTAAATGGTGTATGTACAGGGTTGAAAGCTGCTGCTCTCCAAAAAAAACATTGTTGCTTATCTGCAGTTTGATAACGATCACATGGACAAGCCAGAAGTCTGCTGGAGCCATGTTTCGATGGATGTGGACATGGTCATAGTGTCATGATTTGGGGCTATTTTTCTGGTCCAGGAAAGCTTGCCATTATTGATGGAACAATGAATTCTGAATTATACCAAACAAATTCTAAAGGAAAATATCAAGACATTTGTCATACAAGATTCTGAAAGCAAAGGTTCACATACTTACCACTCACATAAATGTAATATGGGTAACTTGCATGAAAATCTGATGACATTTTGAGTCAAAGTGTGTGTGTGTGTGTGTGTGTGTGTGTGTGTGTGTGTGTGTGTGTGTGTGTGTGTGTGTGTGTGTGTGTGTTTTAGGTGGTAATAGATGATATGGGTAATAAGGAAGTTTATGAATTTCCTGTTGATGCCTGGTTTGACATCTCAGAGGGTGATGGCAAAATCCAGAGGGATGTGGTCGTTGGATCCACACAACCAATGGGTAAGACAAGTTTGTAAAACTCAGATGGCCTAGCATAGGGCCCTGAGGTACCACATAATGGAATTGTGCATTTTCTACTTACTGGGTATGTATACACTGTCTGTGGTTGTGTGTGCACGTGCTTTTGCATAGCGATGGTGTACAACGTCCAGGTAATGACGGGTGACATTCGGGGTGCTGGCACAAACTCCAAGATCCACTTGGTGATGCACGGGCATAAGGGCATCAAGAACAGCGGGAAGATATTTCTGGAAGGTGGAACGTTTGAGCGGGCTCAGATTGACATCTTCAATGTGGAAATACAGTCACTACTGAGTCCTCTGAGCAGAGTGACCATCGGACATGACAACGCTGGCATCAGTTGTGGCTGGTACTGTGAGAAGGTACGATCGTGCTGCAACACCAGTGATTGCAGTTTCCTGTGTAGTGTACTGACTCTGTTCACTCTCACTCTCAGGTGACTGTCTACTGTCCTTTCACGGGGCTCGAGCAGGTGTTCCCGTGTCGCCGCTGGCTGGATGAAGATGAAGGAGATGGCTTGGTGGAGAGGGAACTGTACGAGATGGTCTCACTTCGGCAGCGCAAACAGAAGAGTCAGTCATTTGTAAATCTATTCTTTTGTGTGTTTTAACCTTAACTACCACTAAAACAAACTCTGATGTTCCAGTGTTTCCAGTTTTACACTTTGAATGTGGACTAACTGTGTGTGGCCTTCAGTTAGTGTTTGAAGACAGCAGGTAACTGAACTATTGGAACACCCATGAGAAGTTGGTTCCACCAACTCATCAGGAAGGTCAGGGTGACTGGACAGGACTTGACTATTTCATTTGAGTAATTGAGTCCAACAAAGTCCAACATTCACACACAGGCACGACACACTAACCAAGTTGTTGATAATCTTATCTCAGTGACCCATGTACACCATGTATCTCTTTGATGGTCCTACAACATTTAATTATGATTTGCGAAGTGCAGACCACACTCACAGTAGCTCAGGCAAAGAAGGGGAAGTTGAGGAACTTGGGCTCAAATTCTGGACGACTTGGCTGATGATGCAAGAAGCTTGACCACCTTTCTGCAGAGTGTGGAAGGTGGAAGAGAAGGAGATGGGGGGCGATGGTGGGGTGTGAATTTTCATCATGAGAAGGCAATGGATATTTGATAAGAATGAGTGTGTGTGATTAAGTGGTTTGCTGTCCTGGGGGGATTCCTGCCTGTCACCCAGTGTTTCCAGGTAAGTGCTAGAGATCAGACCCACCGCAGTCCTAACCAGAAAGAGACAGATAAGGAGATGGATAGATCCCTTGTCAGCCATAAAAATGATTCCTCTACTTAATTTGTAGAGCTCCCGTGGTCTCTGTGGATCTTCACGTCCGACATGAAAGGAGCAGGTACGGATGCCCAGGTGTTCCTGCAGGTGTATGGTGAGAAAGGCAAGAGCGACGTGATGAAGCTGGAAAGCAAATCAGACAGCTTCGAACAGGGCCAATGCGACAAGTTCATGGTATTTTCGTTTACCTGTGTGTATGTGTTCCACTAATATGAACCACATCTATGGCATTATTTTACTACCAAAAGTTGAGAGCGTTTTTTTTTTTTTATGTCAGAGCACAATCCTTGCCACACTCACACATATTTTTTGGTCATGTGTGAAATATATATATATATATATATATATATATATATATATATATATATATATGCTCTCCAAAATTGACCAAGCTCTTACTCAGACTGGCTTTGTATGAAACTGTGCGCACACTCAGATTTATCCTGCTCCTGTATGGTCAGCGTGTTCTTACGTTTTGTGTGCAATTTGTGTGGAACCCTAAAGCAAACAATAATTCTAAACGTAGATTGTAAAAAGTGTGAAAGAGTGTGAGAGCGCAGTGTGGTCTGCTGAACATAAGAACATACCAGTCGTGCTGGAGCAGGTTCGTGCGGCATAGGTTGTGCTCACACCTTTAAAATAATTGTGCTCAAAATAACATCATACACATCTGAGGTCTTCTCAGGTGCTGAGGCTGATTGAAGATTGACTTGTCTTTCCTGTACTGTGTCCCTGGTGGTTGTAGATTGAGTTGGGTGACATGGGGAAGATACGCAAGTTGAGAATCTGGCACGAGAAAAGAAATCCCTTCTCTGGCTGGCATCTGGGCAGGGTGAGAACAGTCCGTCCATCAGTCTGTCCATCAGTCCATTCATCAACCCTCTTTCTGAAGCATTCACTCACTTGACCATGTATCAACCTGTCCATCATTCTCCTATTTGCCTGCATAAGCAGGTCACACTGATGAAGACTCTGAACAGGGAGAAGTATAACTTTGCTTGCAATCGCTGGCTGGACATCAACGAGGATGACCAGGAAATCATCAGAGAACTGCCAGCTACTGGTGTCCACGTGCAAGAGCCTTTGCCACGTAAGAGAACTACAAAAAAAACAAAAAAACAGCCATTACACTACATTTCCCAGAAAGCACATCAAGAACCAGCATTAATTTTATGGTACTCTGACAAATGTAGCTTTGAGAAATTCCCAAATATGAGGAGGATATGAACACTGTTATCACCACGTTATAAGGTGTGCCTATTCTGCTGGTGTCCCATTTTGTTGAACTCTGTTGTTCTGTCTTGTCGTTCTGTCTTTCAGTGCTGAAGTATCGAATAACAATCTGTACTGGGAACGTCAGCGGCAGTGGGACGGACGCAAGTGTTTACTTAACCATTTTTGGAGACCTGGGGGACACAGGGGAGAGGCTTATGTTTATGAGCAAAAATAATGTCAACAAGTTTGAAAAAGGGAATGTGAGTCCTTGAGACCCCAGTTCTTTCTCAAATGAAATCTAACATATGGCCATTAATGCACATATATCATAAAAGGTCTGACAGATATTTCTGGGTTGGAAGTTCATGAACCCTTTAGAATGTTCTATATTTCTGCATGCTGTTAGGAGTAGGTGAGGAGAACCAAATTAGACAAACATATTACATTTGCTAATTTATTTATTGAAGACAATGATCCAATATTACATACCTGTGGCAAACATATGTGAAATTGTAGGATTAGCAGAAGGTCTGAAGGTGGAATAGTCTCATGGTCACAAAGTAACTTCTAAGCAACTAAAGGCCTTTCTCACATTTCATAATGTTAATATTCATGAGGCCACCATCAGGAGAGCACTGAAAAACAATGGTGTGCATGGCAGGGTTACAAGGAGAAATCACTGATCTGCAAAAAAGGACATTGCTGTCTGTCTGGACAAGCCAGAAAATGCAGAGAAACCGATGGATTACAGTCTGTAATTACAGAACTACAAACTGCTGCTGTATGATCAGTGGAGCTGATACAAAGGACAAGGAGGATACAAGGAGGTGGTCATAACGTTATGTTCTCAGTGTGTTGTTTTTTTATTTTTTTCATATGGGTTCGCGCTAAATGAAGCTCTCAAATCACTTAGGTAACTTGCTTTTCTCTGAGAAAGACTTCTTGGTGCTGAGCAAACCTTTTCTTAACTCTGTTCTTTTTTCAAGGTGTGAACACTGAAACAGCTGAACCATTTCCAAAGGTTTTCTCTTTTTTGTTCTCTTTCTCTCTCCCAGGCAGACGAGTTTCTGATAGAAGCCGTGACACTGGGTACGATCAGGAGGATTCGGATTGGTCACGATGGCCGGGGTGGAGGTTGTGGTTGGTTCTTGGATAAGGTGATGATTAGAGAGGAAGGTCAGCCAGAGGCATCCTCAGTGGAGTTCCCATGTTACAGGCAAGTCCAAGAGCAAATCGCACAAACACTACATAAATGATGTAGTGATCTCTATATAGCGTAGAGACCTATATATAAGTACACTATATGGACAGTATTTGGACACCCGTTTGTTTGATGTTTCTTCTGAAATCAAGGATATTAAAGAGTTTATCCTGCTTTTGATGGAGTAACTCTGCAGGGAAGACTTTCTACTAGATTCTGGAGTGAGATTTGCTGTGCATTCACCAGTAAGATTCTTAGTGTGATCAGGATGTTGGATGATCGCTACCTCACCTCATCCCCAACTCCCCAACTCCTCCATGATCAAATGTAATTGATGGAGCTCCATCATTCCAGAGAACATACTTCCACTGCTCCACAGTTCATTGCTGAGGGGCTTTAAACCCACCTAACCCACCTAGTGGGTACTAGCTCTGAGAATCCTGTTTTATTGGCAGAACTTCGTTACAGGGACTAGACGATCTGTATGTGCATTTGCACATCTGTGTCAGTAATATGTGCAGTTTAATGTAAGTGAATGTATTGATTAGAAGCGGTGTCCTCAAACTGCCTAAGGGGTGGGGTTCATTATGTGATAGTGTAATTGTTGGGGTTGCGGTGTTGTGTTCCTCTGGCAGTGTGACAGATGCATGTATAGATGTATGTAAGGTAGAGGATGTGCCTCTGTGTGTGTAAGAGAGTGGTGTTTAAGTCTTTATGTAGATGAGGAAACGGTGTCTGATTACTAATGGAGACTAAACAGTGTAATGGAAACATGAGCCATACCAGAGGATACTGCTCAGTTACTTGAGCACACACACACACACACATACACAGACATGGATGCAACATTTATACATACTGTATACGGTATGAGCATTTTATAGCGAGTATGAGTTGTGAGGTGTTATGAAAATGAGTGGTCAGCATGCTCATGGCAAAGAGACGTGAATGATCAGAGTTTGAGGAAGGTGTGATAAAGGATGCTAGAGAGATAGTTCAGATAGTGCAGGCACTTAACATTCCTTGATCCACAGCCTCATGTGTGAACCAGCAATACATTACAAGGCATTACCATCCACGGTGGACAGTGCAGTGGTCAGCAATGGATGCTACATGATGACTGACCAACAGCATCTTGTTAGAATACATCCATCAGCCTGGAACTGTTGGTACCATGACTCATCAGACCATGCCACATTACCAGTCCTCTAGGGTCCAGTTAGTAAGCTCACAAACCCAGGTGTGGCACCAAGTCGGGTGTTGTGGTGTTAACAAAGAGACTCTGGTGGGTCTTCTGTATCCCATGAAAGCTAAATAACTTTGCACTGAGCTGTGGAATATGTATGTGGGGCTCCTGCATTCTGTGATCTGATTTCTGTCACTTTCACTTACTTGCCTGAACAATTCTAACTAGATGCTGTTGGTCATGGTCATTAAGCACCCAGGGGCTGCCACTGCATTTTTGACTGTAGGTGGTAATGCCCTCTGTGATATTCTGCTAGTACACACGACACAGTGGATTAAGGAATGTTAAATGCCTGCACATCTTGGAAATGGAATGTCCAATTCACCAGGCGCCCACTAAAAGTTGGATTTTCACTTCATCTTGTCATTGGCATGCTGGCCAGTGGTCGACCTTACTCATAACATCTAAGCTTCTCTATGGACAAAATGTCAGCAAATTCTTCAGTCAAAAGAGCATCTGAGCATTTAAGGTTATGATCCTGTAAGAAAAGGCGTGGCTTACAGTCAACGTTCCATTTAATCTCAGAGGTGTTAAGGTCAGGGTTATGTGCAGCGTCTATTTATTTTATAATAACAGCAGTTAACAGTTAACAGTCAGTTCTAGCAGAATTGACAAAAATTTGATGTGACCTTTGGCCAGGGCCACATGTGTATGTGTGTGTATGTGCCTAGTTATGTTCCAGGCATATGCACTGGATTAGGTTCCCTCACTAAACTCACACAAAAAATTCTCTCTCTCTTTCTCTGCAGGTGGTTGGATCGAAACGAAGATGACGGTCAGATCGTGAGAGAACTGGTACCCACTTCTGATGGTCAACGCTTGTTCAGTGAGTTCATACAGACTCAGAAACACAGGTTACACACATTTATTCTTACATGTTCTGTAAGAAATCACTTAAACCAAAAGGTTTGTGTGTGTGTGTGTGTGTGTGTGTGTGTGTATGTTGTAGATGTCGGTTATCACATTGCGATAAAGACAGGTAGCATTAATGGAGCGAGCTCAGATTCGAAGGTGTTTGTAAAGCTGTATGGGGAGAAAGCAGACACCGAGAAGATACTGCTGGTCGTCTCTGATAACGACCTGGGCAACTATTTTGAAACCGGACAGACCGACATCTTCACTGTAGAAACATCTGACATCGGCAAGGTGTGTCTCCCCAAATCTCATAGCCTCATATTTCACTCAGGTTGTTCTTCCTTAAAGATGTAAATATTCATATCATTTAGATTTTTGTAAGAATTTGACAATGTTTTGATCAAAAAAATGTACTTGAACACATATGAATATTGTGTTTTCTGCTTATAAGAACTAAAGATGGTTCACGCCTCAGAAATCCTGTACTTTACTCTCTAAAATAGCAAAAAAAAGTTGTCAGTTGCAACATATTATTATAAATTTAACACTTTACCCATATGGAAAATAAATAAAATACATTTGTAAATGATATGAAAATGACAAATTCCTTAATGCACTGCAACCGTTTGAAATATATTCAGAAATGAAGCAATATATTTGAAACGTATCTCACATTCATGCACATACAGTCTGTTCTGTATGGGTTTACACACCAGGTTGGTTCACCGCAGATGTCTGGCCTTGCTTAATAAATCCTCATTGTCCTATAAAAATGATGATGTTGATGCTGATGTTCTCTGATGTTCAGCTGATGTTCTCTCAGTGTGAATCACTTTAAAGTAACACCAGGACCTTCAGAGGTCTTGTGGAGTCAGAGCTGTTTACGTGGCATGAGGGGGGTCTACACAATATTCCGCAGGTGATGTTGATGTTGTGACTGATCAGAGTAGATATTTGATTCTCCTCTCCTTGTGGGTGGCAGATAAACCGCTTGCTGATTGGTCACACTAATGAGGGCCTGCGCGCTGGTTGGTTCCTGGACAGTGTGCAGATTTGGGTTCCAGTGCATGGGCTGCAGTACATGTTCCCCAGCCACCGCTGGCTCTGCAAAGACGAAGCTGATGGCAAAGTTGAGATTGAGATTTACCCCAGCGAGACACTCGAGATTGAGAAATGTAAGAGCACAAACACACACACGGGTGGACACGTTCATTAACCCGCTCACATAACGAAACACAAGAGCACTCGCACATGTACATGCACACTTAGACAAACACATGTCCACAGACTCGTTCTCGCATGCAGAACTTTACCCCAGTCAGACACTTGAGACTGAGCAGAGTAGGGGAGTGCAACAGAACCACACACACTTGCCCATCTGCGCATTTTTACAAAGAAACCGAACCCGATGGTGGAAAGTAGATAAGGCAGTGTAATTTTGCTATAAGGGAGCAGGCTCTTCTACGTAATATTAACCATCCAATCCCACCATTCCTCCTATCTTCCCTTCCCTCCCGTCAACCCACATACAGTGCTGTGAAACAGCATTTTCCCCCTCATAGATTTCTTTTGTTTTTTTGCTTTTTGCCACACTACAAATTTGAATTTCACAAAGATAACTTCAGTAAAATACAAAAACCTGTAGAATCAGACAGCATGAAGTAGACTGAAATATCTCAAAAAGCAACACATTATGCCCTGATCTGAAGAAATTAAATAACAGATGAGAAACAAAATCATCTATTAATCTGGAAAAGGTTACAAGGTCATTTCTAAGGCTTTGGAACCAATGAGAGCTATTATTCACAAATCGAGAACACATGAAACAGAGGTGAACCTTCTCAGGAGTGGCCAGCTTACCAAAATTACTGTAAGAGTACGTCAACAACTCATTCAGGAGGTCACAGAACATGTAAAGCACCGAAGGCCTTAGTTGCCTCAGTAAAGATCAGTGTTCATTAATCAACAATAAGAACAAGACTGGACAAAAATGGTATCCATGCAGACCTTTTGGAAGGTGTGCATGCCATGACATTTGGCATAAAACTAAAACAGCATTCTAGAACATCATACCGACAGTCAGACACAGTGGTGGTAGTGTGATAGTTTGGGGCTGCGTTAGTGCATCAGGACCCGGACAGTACAGGACAATGAGCTGAAGCACAGCTGTAAGGGGGCAAACACTTTTTTCATCCCTCTCCATCCCACCACCCTCACCTATCATCTTAACCACCCACTAACTCACCTGTCATCCCTCCCCATCTCACCACCCCCACCACTTCTCCCACCCCCTCCTCTCACCCCAAGATTTCCTATCCCCCTCCCCCACATAGTATCCCTTCCTCTTCCTCACATATCATCCCACAACTACACACTCCCTTTAACTATCATCCCATCTCACCACCCCACGTATTATCCTGACCTCTGCCAGTGCATCCACCTATCTTCCCGTCTCACTACCACACCTATCACCCCACCCTTTCCCACCACTGCACTGATCGTCCCTCCACCTCTCCATATCTCAAAATTTCATCCCTCCACCTCTCACTACTTCCACATATCATCCCTCTTCTTCCCACCACCACCTTTAAGATCCTAACCTCCCCCACAACCACCACCTCTCATCCCTCCTCCTTCCACTACCAACACCTATCATTTGGCATTATACTTAAAAAGCTAGACAGGCTTGATCATGCTACGTTTTTAGAGCAGTTTCTACCATTCTCATGTGGATCTAGAGATTTTTTTAAACAATTCTAGAGATGGAAGAAAAATAATTTTGTGACAGGTCTAAGACCATGACGATGCTCCACTGAGAGGACCCCTCAGGCACCAAGGAAAATGAGTAAGAACAATCCGAGGGATTTTCTCTAAGAGAGCGACCATTAATAACTACAGATTTTAGGGGTTAACACCAGGTGGACATGTGTAATCACCCTGTCAGACCATCCTGCTTCTGAGCTGTGCCAAGCTGTCATGGTGATCTGATCTGTCCAGCAGTGGGAGCTATCTGTTCAACCATCATTCAGCAGAAACGTCATCTGCTGGAAGCCGCTGACAGGTTTAAATATTCAGAGAAAGCTCTACGTCCGGATGTAGTAGCTGGACAGAAAGTCTCAATCCAATGGTGATCTAATCACTGTGATCAGATCACAGAGAAGAGCTGTTCATTTGATATAGAGCGAAGGCCAAAATTTCACATGAAACTTCGCCTTAAATTTCAGACTTGAATGGTTTCATGAATTGGCCTGTCTTTGTGCTGTTCATACCCACATCTTATGTACCACAAAGCTCCATCTTGAAACATATCTCTATCAAATCAAGAGTGAAGTGAACCAGGTATGGAGAATAAATGCAAATCATAAAAATCAATACCATGGCATCAATACCATCTCCTTGTTTCTACATTCACTGTCCAATATCCCAGCGTCACTGACCCTACAGGAGCACTTTGTAGTTCAATCATTACCGACTGTAGTTCATCTGTTTCTCTGTGAACATTATTAACCTCTTTCCACCCTGATCTTCAGTGGTCAAGACCTCACAGCACCACCACAGAGCATGGTAGGTGGTGGTTCATTCTCAGCACTGCAGTGACACTGACGTGCTGGTGGTGTGTTAATGGGTGTTGTGCTAGTATGATTGGATCAGACACAGCAGTGCTGCTGGAGTTTTTAAACACTTCCGTGTCACTACTGGCTTGAGGACTAGAGGATGACCAACACAGCACAACAGTCTCTGACTTTACATATTAAAGGCTAAGAAACCAGGTAGGAGTGTATAATAGAGTGGACTGTGAGTGGAGACAGTGTTTAAGCACTCCAGCATTGAATGTAAAAAGGTGGTCATAATATTAGAAGGCATATAGTTAGTGTAGAAATGTGGTTCCTAGTCTTATTACGTGCAATAGTCAGTGCAATACTTTTCCAGCACAGAAAACTGCAGTGAAAAGGAAAAGTTTGCTATTGAGAGTGTTCATTGTGTTGAATCACTTTGTGTGATTGCAGTGATTAACTACGAGGTGACGGTTGTGACGGGCGATGTGTTTGCAGCAGGCACCAATGCCAATGTGTTCCTACAGATCTATGGGGAAGAGGGCAAGACAGAGATCATTCAGCTCAGGAGCCGCTCCAACAACTTTGAGCGAGGAACCACTGAGATATTTAAGGTGTGTGTTTTATATTTACAGTAATTGGTTCTTCTTCAGTCCTGTATTGGAGCTACCAGGCCAAATAATTACCAAGAAATGGACAGCAGAGCCTCTGTGCAATGTTTCTCACCAGGGTAACTGTTCTGGTGATCTTTTGAAATGGACACAGTTTGGCATGTAACCGTTTTCTCAGCACGGTTACTTAAGAGGGTTTGATACAGAGAATGACATCTGCTCAGTGGCTCCACGTTGACCCAGGATCTTTATTTTTCCAGTGCAGGAAATGGTGGAGGACACACTAGACCATTCTTTTTGCTGTCTTTATTCAGCATTTGCAGTGTCCATTCTTTTTAGCTTAAACAATCCAAACTCAGGTCTCCATTTCGCATGCAGGTCTGCTGCGGGTGCAAACAGTTCCCCAACATAGGTCACTTGGGCTTAATACGTAACTTGTGTATGTGTGTGTTTAATTGCATAGTTGGCTTAAATGCAGAGGACAGATTCCCCTGTGTGCAAGCACAGCGGGTCTATGTTTGTGTAAGGAGCAGGTTTTTGTCTAATAATGACAAGATTTGAACTAAGAAAGCTTCCCCTTCTCATGAACTAAAGCTTAAGGTAACAGAGGAGTTCATGAGAACAATTGAGGACATGCTGATTAAAATATCATTTGCACATTTTGCACAGGATGAGAAAACTATAAAGGAGATGGGAGCGGCTGTTCAATTTGAACCAAAAAAACACGAGTTATTTGTGGCTTGACCACTGACAAAGTAATAGAGGATGATAACCAGAGTGAAAATTTAGTTATAACTATGCTGCACTCAATGTAGACTCTATGAACATGCCAGTGCACAGCCAAGTGCTCAGCTATTTTGTCCGCAAGTTTGGCATTGTCCCCGGTAGGTATGAACATTTGCCACAACCTTAAGTTTCTGTGTCATGAACAATGAAATGAAATGTCTCCTGAAGCCCTCCTCAGAGGATATAACGAGGTCATTTTTACAGCTTGTTTTACAAGAGGTAAAAGGATCCGGAATTTTTACTGTGGGAAAATGACTGACAATTACTTTACCCCACCTCCATATTAAACTAATCCCATTGGAATAGGGCTTTGTTTAGTTTAAAGCTATGCACTACATAGTCTGCAGAATTCCTGCTGTGCTGAACGCTGGTGTCCAAATCCTAGCACACGATAAAACTCCTTTTCCTTTTCCCCTTTGTCTGTGTCAGATTGAGGCTCTGGACGTGGGGCGTGTCTATAAGATACGCATTGGCCATGATGGATCAGGCGTAGGTCCTGGCTGGTTCCTGGAGAGCATCGATGTGAAACGGCTCATCATGGCATTGGTGAAACCTGAGAAAAAAGAGGAGGACAAGAAAGACAAGAAAAAGAAAAAGAAGAAGAAGGTCAGTAGTAGATCAGAGCTTTGACTCCTTGAATGCGGATCTTAAGCTACACAGGCATTAAAGGCCATAGAAAATAAATCTGTTGTGTTCCTGGGTTTTCAATTTGAATCATTTGAATAAAAGGTTAGAAATAAATAAATATTTTTTTCATGGAGGTCAGTGTTTTATTCATCAGCTCAGTTTTCTGAATGTTTGAGGCTAAATTTAAGAAAAATGGATGTAAAGTTTAATTATTTAATTTTGGGTTTTCATTAATTTTTCATCCAATTTTCGTTTCTCATTTCTGCTCCTCACAACAGGATCCTTCTTGTGATGAAAGTAGTAAAACCACTCATCCATCCATTCATCCATCCATCCATCCATCCATCCATGCAACTCTTAGGTTCATGGATGACTGATGGATTGATGAATGGATGACAATCATTGAATCAAGCTTCCATTTAAAAAATTATTGACTTGTCTGTGTATCTTTCCATCCATATAACTTTCCATTTACTTAGTCATACATCCATTGATCATTTATCTATTCTACCATCCATCTTCCTAAACAGCTGTTCATTTTTTCCTCCATTCTTCCTCCCATCCTCTAAATAAACAAAACAAAAGAATTACCCAACCATCTAAACAGCCATCTATTTGTCCATCTGTCCTTTTAACCAACTAAACGTTATTTTATCCATCCATTCATACTTCTTCCCTTCCTGTCTTCTCTGTGCAGGATGAAGAGGAAGAGCCAGGAGTGCTGAAGGAGGTAGTGAGTGCATACCATTTTCCCTGTGGTCGCTGGCTTGCTCGGGACGAAGAGGATGGCGAGATTGTAGTGGAGCTGAAGGCTGAGGATTATGAAGACCTGGAGGGTAGGAAAGCACCGAGAGAGAGAGAGAGAGAGAGAGAGAGAGAGAGAGAGAGAGAGAGAGAAATCACTGACAAATTTTAACCCATAACTTACACACTTATCTCTCTCACACTGATGTGTGTGTCTGTGTTGGTGGATGTCTTAGAGAACACATATGAAGTCCACGTGTTCACGGGCACTATGTGGGGGGCTGGTACAGATGCAGGTGTGTACATCAACATCTACGGGGACATGGGGGACACAGGAGAGAGAAAGCTCCGCAAGTCCAACCACCTCAACAAGTTTGAACGTGGACAGGTGATACAGCCCCCACACTTCCACTATATACAAAAACATGTCTGTACTAAGCTCATTTGCAAAATCACTACTTAAAAATGGTTCTGGAGGGAGCTTTACCTCTGAGGCCGAACAAACGCAATGGGTTACGACATTAACCAATTAAAATAACCAGTAGGTGGAGCTTTCTGCTCTTCAAGCTGAATATGTGGATACATTGCATATCAGGTTACAATTCAGTTTGATATTTTGTTGTTTCTTTTCATGTGGCACTGCTTTCTCAAAAACTGCCACCTAGGTAGCTTGTAAGGCAGCATTTCACATGTTCAGTCTTTTCTTCGCTGCATGTTAGCAAGGAGTATACCATGACATTTTCATGTATCAGTGGAGGTTCAATTCCATTCAATTCCATTTTGTAAACACAGCTCTAATGCTCATTTTCAGCTAGATTATCATTCCTAACAATTGTACTGCACAACATTACTTAGATAACAAGCACCAACAGCATAGAGAAAGAATTTCTTAAAAATGTAAGGAGCCTCCCGCAATGCCGCCGCCCAGCCGCCAGGGGGCAGTCAGCGACCGGAACTACCTCACAATCAATGCAATTGCGTTCAAGTGTGCTTCCGTTTTGCCTGAACTCTGTTTGAGATGCCAACGGTAAAATGCCAGTATTCCTTGTCTTTCCCTGTCCCTTCTCCCAAGTGAGAAGTGTTTCTGCCTTTTAAAAACTTCTTTTTCCCTCTGCCTCCTCCACTAAATGGGGCAGAGCTGTACTTCTCTCCTCACCAAGCAGGAGAGTCTGTCCCTATCTCTACCTCCAGAGCATGGATTCAAAGAAAAGAGAAATATTAGAGAGAATAGAAAAGAGAAAAAAAAGAAACTTTTATTTTTTTTCTCCTCTCACTTGTGAGGAGTTTTCATTTTGTAGTGTCCTCTCTAAATGAGGGTGACTCTGAGTTGTAATTTGCCATCTTGTTTGAGAAGCTGTTTTCAGTTCTGTTCACCTGTCTGTGCATCCGGTTTCCCAGGTGACACCTTCGCTCACCTGGCTAAAGTGCTCATCTGTGGAGCACAGCACGTGAGCATGTGAGGGTTCAAACCCTGTGAGTTAGTTGATTTTGTTCTTTAGTCTGTTTATCTTATAAATAAACCTTTATTTCCAGTTCAGATCACTGGCACATTCTTCCTCCAGTGATCTGTGGTTTTAACACTTTCTTCTCTGTTCTCCTCAAGTACCACCAAGCACCTCCCTCTGTAAATCCAGTAAACCCAGTAAGTCTGCTTTGTGAGTGTTTGAGTCCAAAATTAAATATTAAAATCCCAGTCTCAACCCAGGTGTGTTTAATTCATTTCCACCCAGTTTGGGCCCCGTGACATAAAATTCAGAAGTTCTGCCTACTAGTTATTTTAATTGGTTATTCTTTGAATCAATTCTGTTGGTTCTGCCTCAGAGGTAGAGCTGCCTCCAGAACAGTTTTGAGTAGTGATTTTGCACACGAGCCATGGTAACATACATCAATCTGATACTGAATCTCTCTTAGGAGGATGTGTTCTCCATCACAGCCATGGATCTGGGGCTGCTGAAAAAGCTGAGGATTCGACATGACAACAAGCAAGCCAACGCGGCGTGGTATCTGGACCGGGTGGAGATTGTGGACATAAAAGATGAAACAACGTGAGCATCTCATACACACACACAATGCTCTAGTGTTAGTTGCTGCCAAAAGACGATGAGTTCCTCATGCTCTTATCCTCACAAACTTAGGGACTGTTTTCTTCTCAGCCGTCTTTTCACATTGTCTCAGGAAGGTTTTCTTTGGGAGTTTTGGTTCATCTCAGTATTTCATTACATTGATATATTCTCAAGATCTGAGTTTCTTCTTTTTAATTTTGCTTTTTCTCAAGTCTTTATCCTTGTGATCTTTGGGAATTCCTCCTGCTTCTTGTCAAGAATTTATCCTCAAGATTTTTAGCTTCTTGTTATGATTCTAGGTTCTTCTCAATGGTTCATCCTAATGATCTTAGAGACTTTCTTTATGGGTCTTGCTTTTTCTCCAGAGTTTATCTTCATCTTCAAGAAGAGTCTTGGTTCTTCTGAAGAGTTCTTCTTCATGCTGTTGAAGAGGTTCTCCTTTCACAGTTGTTTATCCGCGTTAATTTCTTTTTTGAGTTTTGCTTTTTTGAGCGACTCAAAGCTCTTTTGAGTATCACTTTCTCTCAAACCTTATGATTTTACAGAGTTTTCTTTTTGAGTCTTGCTTCTCCTGGAGTGTTTATCCTCATAATGTTAGGGAGAATCTCTATATGAGTATTGGATCTTCTCAAAGGTTTACCCTCATGCTCTTAGGGAGTTTCTCCTTTTGAGATTGACTTCCTCCCAGTGGTTCTTTTCATTTCTCTCTTGGTCTTTGTCTGACTGCTCTCTCACTTCTGAAAGACTGCTTTAGGATGAGGTCATCCAGTTTTTCCATTGCTTTCTTTTAATTTTGAAATAAATATTGTATGTGTGTGTGTGTGTGTGTGTGTGTGTGTGTGTGTCAGGTATTTTTTCCCCTGCCAGCGCTGGCTTGCTGTTGATGAAGACGATGGCCAGTTAGCACGTGAGCTTGTTCCAGTGGATGAAGCCTTCATGAACAGAGAGGAGGAGAATGAGGATGGTGTATCGATTACGTCTCCAGCGCAGCTTGGACTTGAGCAAAAAGGTGAGCAATTAGATGGTGTTATGCTGCTGTTACACAAATGTTCTATAAATGTTCTGCAAATAAAATCCCGAGTCACCAGCATGAGAGGACTCTCTGGGGCTAGGATGAGTCTCCCACTCCTCCCATTACTCCAGCTGGCATGAGATCCAGTGGAGCTCCATTGGTGCTGCATTAGCACTATTTTGGAAAAGATGTGGTGGACCTTCAGGTGTCTCAGAAAAGTCACATACCAGTCTTTATATACACAATGCTGATATGTCATATGAATAAATGTACTGGGACATCTGCTCATTCAGGAGACGATCTTGCTTTTATTGGTCACTACTGTCCATGGAAATCTTTCTACTACATTTTAGAGCATTGGTGGGAGGATTTGATTGCATTCAGCAACAAGAGCGTTAGTGAGGTCAGGATGTTGGTAATAAGTGTGTCTCATTTGGTGTGTATATTTGCGTGTGTGTGTGTGTGTGTGTGTGTGTGTCTGTAGCCATGTCAACCACATACACCATGAGAGTCAAGACAGGAGAGAAGAAGAATGCAGGAACCGATGCCAATGTTTACGCTGTCTTATACGGGACCAATGATGACACAGGTAACCCCTGACACTAAATACTCATACTGTAGTACTTGAGTCGGGACCTTTGGTCTAAGTAGAATTTGTACTCAGCTTTGTTTTGTGGTGGTTGGTGTTGTGCAACAAATAACGCCACCACACCATGTGGGAGATTGGGGTTCGATTCCCAGTCTGGGCACCTATACTGTGCTACACCAGTAAGATTCCTCGGGCAAGACTCCTAACATTACTGTGTCCCTCATCTGTAATATGAATAATCTTGTAGGTTATAGCTAAATGCCATAAATGTAAATGTCTTAACCATTGGTTAGTTAGTCTTTGGTCTCAACTAAGATCAGCTACCTTTTAAGCCAAAAATAGGACTGTGTTTGGCAAGAGTTCAGCTAAATGACATGTATCATGATGCAGGGGTCATGATTCGATATATTTAGATATATTGTGATATTGTGATATATATATACCAAGATATACCAGATAGAGTATTGTTATTTTCACAAGATCCTAGGAACATTAAACACAGAATTTAGATATTTGTAAGAATTTGACCATGTTTTGATGGTCTGGAGTGTTTTTGGCTTATAAGGATGCTTACAGTATAAACAGCTTACAGTTAGAAACGGATGAACTAGTTTTTTGCATTTATTATTATTATTATTATTATTATTATTATTACTACTACTAATAATAATAATAATAGCTTTAGTAGTAGAAGTTACATGGCCTCAGGACTCTTATATTGCAATTTGAATATTACATGCAAATTGTTGCTGAAAGATGCAATCACAGGATTAATGTGTTTGTGAGTCTTTCAACAAAGCTTATGCCAATAAATTGAAGATAGTATATGTTTTATGAAATTGCAGGAGTTGATACTCATTTCACAACAGTGCAGATATAAGTATTACTATGGCCACTGCTATGGTGTTACTGTGTGCTTTCTATGGTGTTACTAAATGGAAATACAAGCAGTAAAGGTCTTGTGTGTGTGTTTTGTATGTATGTATGATTAGGTGTAATTAATCTGAAGGCCTCCAAGAACCACAAGAATAAGTTTGAGATTGGGATAATCGATGAGTTCACTATAGAGGCAGTCGACCTCGGCAGACTCAAAAGAATCCGCATCGGACATGATAATGCTGGTATGCACACCTACACACTCACCTGTACTTTCACTCATTTTTACCTGTACATTCACTTAACTGTACCTTTATCTTCACTGACCCATACCTGTACACTGTTTTCAAATACATTTTTGCAGATATGGGTGTGCAGATATGTATATGTAAATGAGCATATTGTATATTCACTCATATGTGTTTGATGGGTGGGGGTGTGTGAATGTGGGTGTGTTTGTGCTTATGCGTGTGTTAACACTGTAACGAATCGCTGTTCTTTTTTACAGCAAAAAATAGAAGTAAACTACATGTTTTTCTTTATACTAATAACCAGAAGGGACAGGGTTTAGTCAGTGAGAGTGAATTATATTAAATGGGGATATTTAAAGACTGAGGTTATGCATATTTCTATTACAGTAATATTTTACATATACATTGTGTTGTCATACAGGAGTGTAATATAGTCAGGCCTATTAATTAACAGCTACAGATCAAATTGTCTTTGACAGTAATACTTTACTTGAAGGGCGGTCACCATGGATTTGACTGCATGATAAGATATGTATAGCACTTGTGAATGAAGCAACGTTAATGAATATTCATTATCAGGCCTTAATGTTTTGACATTTGTGAAATCTATGCTTCATTGGTGATTTCTAGGGACTGTCCGAATAGCATTATATAAGCTCTGAATACCCAAATGCTCGATCTCCAAGCCACCCTGAAAAACAAAAATATATTTTTTAACCTTTTTGAGAAGTAGTAAAAGCTGTCTGTCACTAATCAAAATGAAATCAACATTTTCAGCAAACTAAAGCACAACCCGTCTGTCTTTAATAACATAAATAAATAAAAAAATCAAAATAGTCTGGGGCCTGGGGAGTGTTCCACGAAATGAGCCAAATCAGTAAGCTGGGCTTTTTGAAACAAGCCCAATTCGTTTTGCAAAAAGGTTGAACTTAAAACGGGCTCATTTATTACAGCAACACATGCGTTTGGACAAACCTCCTCCATGCCTGACTAAAGTTGAGGCTTACTGAAGCTTGATCGGTTCTATTGGACAAGCTGTATTACATCATTGGTTTGCTAGAGGAAACATCGCAGACTGGATTCTATGTCTCTACACTCTTCCTCCAGACTCTAGCACTCTAGCTGTGGCTGATTTTCTTAATGGCCCCTCCATTAATGTTGATGTTTGATTACTGAACAACTATCCTATGAGTCTTCCCTATGTCCCCTAAATCTTTCCTATGATTGTAGCTGCGTGTGCTGAACTAGACTAAAATGCATTTTTAGGATTGTTTGAGACTTCTTTACACATCTTGCAGTCTGTTCTTGGGATGAATTGTCTAGCACAGCCTGACCTGACCATGTTGGCCATTGTTTTAAATGTTATCTACTTCTGGACAGTGGAACAGCTGAGTAAGCTGAGTAAGAAATGTTTCTATTACATTTCTTTAAAAAATGTAAGTATTTTAAATTATATTTGAGGCTTTTTTTTGCTGTATCTCCATTCAGCTTTCTGGGTTTCCACAATAGTATGTGCACTTGCTTGAGACTAAATTTCTGACTGAGCAGGAACTGCTTGCCTCATGGAATAGCCTCCTGTGTAAAAGCCATGCAGTATTGCCAGAGTCACTGGCTGCAAAACAATCCCAAAGACCCAGACCCACACCCATACTTCACAGTTGGCAAGGTGTTCTTGTCCTAAACGACTTTTTGTTTTTGTTTTCAAACATTCCTTTTCTGTCTAGACATTCTGTAGTATATTTTAAAGTCTTGTGACAGTCACAAGTAAAGCTTCGTTTCTATGACTCTTCCATTAAGACGACATTTGTGTTAGCAGCACTGCACAGTGGAACAATACTTCACCCTCATGATGACTAAACCTTCATGCAGTCATTAGGCAGTAATATGAGGGTTTTGATTTGCTTGGGCTTCCAAATCTTATCTTGACCTGTTTCCCTACGGTGCAGTGTAGAGTGAACAGATCAGATCAATTCAACAAATGAATACTTAAGCATTCAAACTTTTCAGGTCAGCCCTAATGATGCTATACATGTCTTATATATGTGGCAGCAGGTCTCAGACTGGAGCTGTTCAAGAAAAGATTTACTGTTTGTACTGTTTTTACTGGTTTACATCAACTTTCTGTTTTCTGTTGAATTCCTGGATTTGGCAGTCTTGGTGTAAAATATTACAGACAATTATTTACAGTGTATGTGTGCATGCATATGTGTGTGTGTGTGTGTATGGATGTTTGTATGTGTTTGTTTGTGGGTTTCTGCCTGTGCGTCTTGGTGTGTGTGCATGTATCAGGTGGTTCTCCAGGGTGGTTCCTTGACTGGGTGGAAATTGATGCTCCGTCTCTGGGGCAGATCCTGCGATTCCCGTGCGGCCGCTGGCTGGACAAAAAAGAGGATGATGGAGCCATCTTTAGAGACCTCTACCCTAATGAGCTGCAGACAGTTCTATACACACCTTGTAATGTCACACAAATACACGTACACACACTTACACTGAGTGAATGCACTTTATGAATTCCACCTACTGCACAAGTCACAATATAAGTTTTTGATGATAGATTGAAGCTCATCTGCTGCTGCACAGTTTAAATCTCTTCCTAGTCCATGATTGGTCAGTTTATGTCCATTATGTCCACTGTTGACTGTTATTTGGGTGATGGTCCATTCTCAGCACAGCAGTGGTAGCTGGAGTCAAGATATCAGGCACAATGTTGAGAGGAATGTGGGTTGAGATTATTTCTCCACCCTACAATATCCAGCCAAGGCCAGCTCTGTGGTTAGAAATTAATCACTGGTGAAAGTCTGGAGCAGTGGTTCCTCACTCTGGTCATGGAGAACCCTCTGAACTACTTATTTTAATGGTTTCCAGCTCCAGTACACCCCCATCAATTCTGAAAGGGCTTGTTAATGTGCTCTTTATCTGGATCAGGTGTGTTGGAAGCAGGGTAAACACTAAAATGTGCAGGGCAGGGGGTTCTCCAGGGTCAGGCTTGGGAACAAGTGGGCTAGAGGGTGGCTAATACACATCAACAGATGGGCTACACTCTTTTTCAGCCAATGAGAAAGCATTAATAATGGTGAATAAGTACAGATGGGATCTTAACTTGTGTTTAAGCAAGTATACAGCCAGTTCAGAGTTCCAAAAGTCAGAATTCCAAATGTCAGCTCCAGATATCATTTTTAGAATAGTGATTCAGAAATTCCAGGAGTTCATGATTCCTTAGTTCCAAATGTCAGCTCAGAATTCCAAGAGTCATAACATAATTCCAACAGTCTCATCGGAATTACAAAAGGGTAGTCTGAACACAGGTTCAGAATACCCACAGTTAAGAAAGAATTCCAATGGTCAGCACAAAATTCCAACTGTCAGAATTTCAAATGCCAGCTGAAACATTTAACAGCTGTCCAGAATTCCAACAGCTGAACTGAAGTCCTCAAATGATATAGTGTCTCCAAATTTCAAAAGTCAAATAGAATTCCAAATGTCAAATAAAAAAACCAGAATGGTGGCCCAGAAATCCAATTTCAACAGTCTACTCAGAATTCAATAAAGTCAGATTAAAGTCAGACTTGAGTTCAGAATACCCACAATTATAGCTGAATTCATAGTTGACATAAAATTCCAAACATTGACCACAATCTGGAAAGAATTTCAAAGGTTAGCTCAGAATTCCATCCTTCAAGTTGCCCTTTTCCAGACCATTAGAATGGAATGTTTAATATTCTCATGGTATGTGATTTTATGCCTTCTGAACTGTCCTGCTGTTTTATGTTCCAGATGTTCCCTATGAGATTAAGATCTTCACCAGTGATGTCTTTGCGGCGGGGACGGACGCTGATGTCTTCATTGTCCTCTATGGTCAGAATGGGGTGTGCACATCTCAGAAATCCCTCTGTGTCAACAAGAGAGAACGGCGCATGTACTTTGAGCGAGGAGCTGAGGATATGTTCATTGTAGAGGTGAAACTTGTGTGCAGATATAGCTATTCTTGTATATTTTTACTGCTTTAGGTATTAAAATGACTGCAGGGCCCATTTTCTACATCACAATGCAGTCTTTGTGGAAATACAGTGCAGTGTACACGCCATTTCTCTCAGCAATAAGACACAGATGCAGCTGACATAGCCTTTGTGTGTCTGCAGTTGGAGGATATAGGTGACCTAATTGAGAAGATCCGAATTGGTCACGATAACCGTGGTGTGAACGGGGGCTGGCACCTCGACAGAGTGGAGATCAGAAGACTGCTGAGAAAAGGAAAGGTAGGTAGAGGTGGTCTACACTAGACACTAAGTGTAACTTTCTCACTTAATATAATCACTCTGCCATGCATGTTAGAAACACATTCTAAAGACATCCAATATCATATTGTTCAGCTAATACAAAAGCATTATGATTAACTGCAGTCATGTGAAAAAGTTAATTAATACCATTATCTTTTTTAACAAATTTAAACATACGAACATTTGATCTTCATGGGAACTATATTGAGAAATGGAGGAAAAAGTGAAGACACCCCCCTATTTTTTAAGCCTTAAAATGCCTAAATTTCAAATCGGGTGCAGCACACCAGCTATGACTGCTTATACAATCATTTAATAGGATTTCAGAGCAGGTTGTCTTACTTAAACCTCAGACATTAGTTTGGTTTGCTCTTGATTGTTGAAGTGAGTGTCATCACCATGGCCAGATCCAAGGAAACCTCTGATTCCTTCAGAAATAAATGCAATGTCATTGACTGGTAGATGGTTATAGGAAACATCTAACTGAATTTATTTCAGTCAAAGGAATAAAAATCCAACTATTAGGGCATAGAGACGAGATTCCAGATTCCATTTCAAGTGTACTGGGTAGACATCCGACCAGTCAGTTCAGGTCAGAGTTCCAAATAATAAGTCAGAATTTCAACAGCTGAACTATACTAGTAATTCCAGTTGTTGTTTTAGATGTCTAAAACAATGTAGTGGCTCAGAATTCCATCAATTCATGTCCATACACAAGGCAGCTCAGACAAGAGTCATATCATAATTCCAATAGTCTGATTCAAGTCAGAATAGTGGTTCTGAGTACTGTTAGAGCAAATCTCACTGTGGACTCAGAATTGAAAACACTGGTTAAGAGCACTGGATGACAATTCCAATGGACAGAGCGTTCCAGAAAACATGTTCCAGTGGCCCAGACATTTCAGACGTAGAACATTAGAACTGAGTCTAGAATTCTCATGGCTGGCATTTAGAGTGCATGCTTTGTTCCGTCTAGTGGCTGTAATCTACCCATTCTATTGACCCACATGTGCTGTGTGCCCAGTCCTTCTCCCTTCCTGGCCTATTTGCCTAGCCAGCCTGTCTGTCTGACCGTCTGTACATAATTAGTTCCACTGGCTGCTGGTCTGTGACCCGTACAGTTATCTCCTGGACAGCAGACAGGCCCAAAAGCCTGAAAGCAAGCACTACACCAGCCGGTGTAACCAACACTGACAAGCCTTGCCAGACAGACCTGCTCCCATTGACTGAGGCTATGTGTGTCAGTAAAGTTTGTTTATTAGTTTTGATACACATAGACTCACGTGTTTTTTTCTTACACCACCATTGCCTCCATATAGACTGACATAAAAATAAAGTTTGAAAGGATGTTCAGTAGCACTGTAGAAATAGGGCCCTGTTTTTATAGTATAGATGAGTGAAGCTATAATGCACTGCATCTGTACCTGCACCGAAAAGCGCAGAGCTGTGGTCATCTGAACGCTCAGATTGATTGCTTGGAGTGCTGCTGTGTTTTCCCTACTTATAGCAGGGTTTGGTGGTCAAATAACAGCTTCGTCTTCAAACAAGGAAGTTGTTATTGTCACATAATGCACTCTGTTCCCACATCTTTTACCCCCAGGAATTATGGCAGACTGGTAGATTCCCGGTATGAAACTGTTGTGTGACTGCACACTGGACTTTATAGAGAATCTTAAGATAATTTAAATAAACATAAATTTAAATGAAAGGCAATTAGATGAATTGATTTAAATAGAAAAGTATTCTGTATATGGAGTTATGAAATAGCTCCTCCTCTCTTCAATTACACTGCCTATAAATCCGTCCTCAACCACTGACCTTATAGTGATGGAAATTTGCATCCACCACTACACCAACTCCTCGTCCTTTTCCAATCCAGGCTCTGTCCTGCCTGGTTTCGTCTGTCCTCGGCTTCAAGAACCTGTCCAGAACTCCAGCCCAAACTGCTTGAACTTGCTTGCCTTGGCACACATTACTAAAACAAAGCGATTAAGTACAAAAAAATTAATTAACTAATATCTAATAATAAATATGCTGGATGATGTTGAACTGGCTAGAACACAGAAGGCAGAACCTGGATGCCACTTGGCATATGCATCTTTTGCTTCCACTTCAGAAGTGTCTGTCAAATACTTCTACATCTCCTGTTACAATGTTGATTGCATTGCTATTCAAAAGGAAGATAATGCAGTTTGTGTAGGTGCCTGTATTTATGTACATGTGCACAGGGCTCAGAGACGGCCATATTTCCATGCGACCGTTGGTTGGCACGCTCAGAGGATGATGGGGAGACAATTCGAGAGCTGGTCCCCTCTGACATCATCATCGAGAAGCTATCTCGAGATGGAACCCTCAAAGTCATTGAGACTGAAGTGGACGATGCATTGGAGAGTATGTTGCAAGTGTTAATGAGTCAATTCATATCATTTGTAGTTATTTTAACTACACACACACACACAAATTTTGAATATCACCAGTCTGTTACTGTGGAAAGGCCGTAAAATTCAATGTGCCCAACTGTCTCCTACATGCACTTCCTGTTTGGGAATAATGGTTCTACTGGTAACATTTTGTTTGTTGTTTGTGTCTGCACATGTTTAGTTCATACCTACTCAGTGGTTGTAACTACAGGCGATGTGTATGGGGCGGGCACAGATGCAAACGTCTTTATCACCATATATGGAGACATGGGAGACACTGGGGAGCGCAAACTGAGTGTGTCCGAGAACAACAGGAACAAGTTTGAGAGAGGAGCGGTGAGACACTGGCATAGTACTAACACATACACTATAGGGACAAAAGTATTGGGACATCTGCTCATTGAATAATAATTGAACTCTGCCAAGAAGAGTGCTCAAATATCCAACCATAATTCAAACCATATCCAAACCAAAGTAAATGATTGTTGATGGTTACCTAAAGTCAAGATGTAACTGACTAACCAAACCGTAGATGTGCTGTATAGATCATTTTGACTGGCTATTGACTGTGCCTGCTGCCTTCTGATTGGACAGGTGGACACATTCTGCATTGAAGCAGTGGACCTGGGACAGGTGTTTAAGATCCACATGCGCCATGACAACAGCATGCTGAGCCCTGACTGGTACCTGGACCAGGTGGAAATCACAGACACGGATACGGACGAAGTCTTTCTCTTCCAGTGCGAGCGCTGGCTCTCCCGCAAGAGAGAAGACAAGCGCATTGACAGGGTCTTCTATGTCAAGGTGAATGTGGTTGAAATGTGTATAATCCCTCATGCTGAGTTCATATGCAGACCAGTTCACAACCAATAGGATTGTAACCAATAGGATATGTCTGAACTGAGCTCCATGACAAATATCAGAGATGCAGATGAGATGTACTCGAAGTAGAACATCTCACTGCCAAAGCCAGAACTGGATCTCACTGCCTGTATATCTGGATGCTTTTACCTGTTGACAATAAAAATGACCACAAACACACCCGATTCAGGTCAGAGTAATTCTGTTAGAGCAGGGAAATTAGCAAACTATGCAGGAAGCTGCCACTCTAGGACCAATGTTACCAGGAATCTTCAGCATTTTTGTATTTTTAAGTTGCATTTTTAAGAGTTTTTGACAAGCCTGTTACATGCTGGTCATTGCTAGGTTACAGGTAAATAAGGCAGACTGATACAGAGATTCCGTCCTCATCAGTGCCGGTAATCTAAGTTACTAGCTTGAATAGAATGCTTCTCGGCCAATCAAATCGTGAGGTTGGAACCGACTGGTTTAATGTATTGAAAGCCTAGGTTTCTTACAGTACTCTTCGTATAGAGCACAATCTGCGTACCCAGGCAAGGAATTGAACCCCATTGTTCTGTGTGCAGGATTTTGAAGGAGAGAGAGAGACCGCATTTTGTCCTATAAAGAAAGTGACAAACCTGGACAGCAACATGAACAAGAAGAACAAGAAGAAAAATGCAGAGCAGGACGAAGATGAAGAACCTTCAGGTGAGTGTGAACACACACACACACACACACACACACACACACACACACACACACACACACACATATACGCACCAGTACAATCATGCACAATACACCAATATCCCTTGTAAAACCCACTGTCTGCACTTCTCGGAAACACACTGGGTTACAGTATTTGACTGAGTAAGTGTTTGTGCGTCTGCTTATGTGTGTGTGTAGTAATTCCATATCATCTGACGCTGGTGACGGGCACAGATCGGGATGCAGGGACCTGCAGTCGAGCTTATGTCATAATTAAGGGACACAAACAGAAGCAGACGGAGCGGCTTTGGCTGGATCTGCAAGGGAAGAGCAGCTTCATGCCTGGAGGGCTGGACTACTTCACCTGTTATGGGATGGATGTTGGAGTGATTAAAAAAGTGGAGGTTTGTGATTAAGATTAAGAGATGACAGTTAACAGGAAAGGTGGAGGTCAGGTTTTTAAAGGGCTAATGGTAGGACTGTAGCTGACTGTAAAAGAGCTTCAGAAAGATTGATCAGACTCTAGAGTCTGGTGTTTCACCAAAACACTTAAATAACTCCATGTGTTTGTCTTACAAAAATAAACATGCAATCAGCTAGTCCAGCAGCATATTTCACCACTGCAGTTTGTGGAGCTGAAGAGAAAACCTGTTATTGTAAATGAAATATGCCTAAATTCATCAAATTGAGTTGATTCAGGAACAGAATCGAATTGTAAATCAGAATGTAAATGATTTGGGAATTCTGTGTCGACACCCAGTTGGATGATCAACACCCAATCTCAACCCCTACTCCTCAACTCTTCCCAAAAGTACTGGACAGAGCACCATCATTCCAGAGAACACAGTTACACTGCTCCACATTTCTATTGGCAGTACTTCTCTACAGGAAGTAGCCAAGTTGTGTGTGTGCATTTGCACCTTTTTGTCAGCATTGGGTGAAACTTAAAGTAGAGGCGTGCATTCAGTAGAAGAGTTGCCATGTCAACATTTTGACATGTAGTGTACATGGGATGGGGGTGCCCAAACATTACACAATTTGGTTATATATAGATGTTTTGTAGATGATCATTTTGTTTTGACATTCATCTAAATATGTATTAAATGCAAGGGTAAACACAGGGTAACTGGTGTGTGTGTGTGTGTGTGTGTGTGTGTGTGTGTGTGTGTGTGTGTGTGTGTGTGTGTGTATGTGTGTGTGTGTGTGTTTGTGTGCGTGCGTGCGTATAGCTGGGTCATGATGGTGCAACTGCAGAAAGCTGCTGGCTGGTGGAAGAACTCTCGGTTGCGGTGCCAACAAAAGGCATTATGTATGTGTTTCCATGCAAGTGCTGGTTGGCCAAAGACAGAGGGGATGGACTGACTGCTCGAATCTTCAACGTGCTGGATGCCGAGATTGTGAGCATCTCACGGAAGGTATACAGACACATATAGGCACATAAGAAACACCAATCAACCAAAACTTTGTGACCACCTTCACTGTAGTGCTGAGGATTACTCACCACCAACATAATAGTGTATGTCTTTATGCCCATATATGGACCGGCAGTCTGTCCCCCTAGTGCTCAATGCAGTCCTCCAGGTTAATGGTATTTTCTATTAGAGTATGCTGTATGAAATTGGCTGCCATTTCTTGCCGGTGTGTCCGGGTTGAGTGCTGATTGTAAAGTGTCCCGATTCAAATACCTCACTTTATTACAGTACTGTGTACGTGTGGGACGCTGTTTGCACTAATCCTGATAACCGTGTTCTCTGTGAATCATCCTGAACATGCTTTTTCCAGTTAAAAGCCTTTTGTTCGTACTAACCAGGAATGACCAAAGCTGTACTATAGTCTTATATGACCCCAATATGATGTGTTCTAGGTGATCTATGAAGTAACTCTGGTAACAGGAGATGTCCAGCATGCTGGGACAGACACCCAGATCTACATCACAGTGTTTGGAAAGTATGGCACTTCAGAGGAAATCCTGCTGCCTAAACTAGAGGACAGGTACACACACCCCACTCTGAATATGTTAAACGCTTATGCATACTGTAGCACAGAATGGGAACACTGGGTCATTTGTGTGTGTGTGTGTGTGTGTGTGTGTGTGTGTGTGTGTGTGTGTGTGTGTGTGTGTGTGTGTGTGTGTGTGTGTGTGTGTGTGTGTTTAGATTTGAGCGGGCCCAGACAGATGTCTTTAATCTGGAGATAGAGGACATTGCCCCACTCAGGAAAATTAGGTGCCGCATTGATGGCACTGGAAGCAGACCTGACTGGTTCCTGGATAAGGTGCGTCTGCATGTGTCTGTGGGTCTGATAGTCTGCATGTGTGTCTGTGGGTCTGATAGTCCTATTTTTCATCATGGAGTCAGTGCATCATGTGTGTTCATGCACATACTCTTTAACCCTTTAAGTTATTATTGTCGTTTTTGAACCCCAGCAACCACCAAGGAACACACCATGTTGGGATTTTATAGCAACTACCCTGAAACCCAAAAGCAACCATCTATCAACCACTTAGCAACACTGCAGCTAGCACCTAGCAACACCCTTGCAACCACTAAGCCACTCCACAGTAACCCCCTAGGATACCTCAGCAACCACTTGAACTCCAGTAGTGACCACCTTTTAACCACTTAGCAACATCACATCATCACAGATCCAGGTTACATAATGTGTGTTTCTTTGAATATGTACTCTTAGATCATTCTGCATAACCTGGAAGCAGACGAGGTGGCAGTGTTTACGTATGATGACTGGCTGTCCCGGACATTCGCACCAAACCATGCACTCGTGTGTGAGATGACTGCAGTTATTGATGATGAGGAAATGGTGGAGCTCACCATCTATACCGTCACTGTTAAAACCAGTGATGCCTCAGGTACACAGCTCCATGTGGCTTTCTGCTACACACACTACACCACGTTGTCCTGGTGCTGTCGACATTAGCAATGTAAGTTATTTGCCCTTCGATCCTTCTGTACATAACATGGCTCATGCACTGGGCATGGCTGAGATACTCTGATACTCCTTTAGCTTTTCACTGGCTTTAAAGCCTTATCTTCAGCATCTCTAAGAAAGGAGAACCTTGGGTACTGTGTACTGGCAGTAGGCTCATGAACATGCAAGACCCACTGATGCTCAAGGAAGCTCCAACTAGCAACCCAATATGTGAGATTTGTCTAGTCTGAGTCTAGAATTGACTGGCGAAGGGAGAAAGAGGAATTGAACCAAAGTGTTTGATATTGGAGGTCTGTCTGGAATGGACTGTTTGGTTCATGATGCTGTAAAAAGTAAAAGATCCTTGAGGAACCTTTGGAGGTTCTTCAGTTTGAAACTGGAGAACCCTCTTAAGATTCTTCAAGGAACCTTCAAGAAACCCTTGTCCTTTTATTGATCTTGGTCAGATACCACAACCACAACAGGAGAGGGATATACACAATTCTAATATAGGCAGTTGGTCTTAACGCTGTGGCTGATTAGTGCATGTATTTCATGCTTTTATATGGAAAAGATGCTTTAAATAGGTTCCATCAATGAAGACCTTCGGAACATTCCAGATGGAGAACCCTTAAATCAATTAAAGAACTGTTTAATGATGTGTACTGTATCATGGGATGAGAGAAGATACTGATTTGCGACTGGTTTCTTATGATGTTTCAGGGGCAGGAACAGATGCTAATGTGTGGATGATCATTTTTGGGGAGAATGGAGACACTGGAACACTTGCTCTGAAAGAGAGCACCAACACCAACAAGTTTGAGCGCAAACAGACAGACACATTCCGCTTTACGGATATCCTCAGCCTTGGAGAACTCTCCAAAATAAGGATATGGCACGATAACACTGGTGAGCTGGTGAAAGCTCTCCTAACAAGACTGAAAAGTTGAATCGAGTCACACTGTGAACCTGTCCATGTGTTTCTGGTGTTTGACTGCAAGTGTGCGTGTCCTGACCAGGTCCTGCTGCTGGGTGGCACCTGGAGTATGTGGACGTGCACGATGACATCTTGGGGAAGAAGTTCCGCTTCCAGTGCGACCGCTGGCTGGCCAAGAAAGAGGATGATGGGCAGCTAATGAGGGAGGTGGCCTGTGCCAACAACGACGTGCTGGACTTTGACGATACAACCAGTGAGAAACTTGTGTCCATTTGTTTGTAGACACCTTCTCATCTAGTGGTTCTTTTGAAATCAGTGGTATAAATATGGGGGGTATATTGCTATAAATACCACCAAGTCTCTACTCTTGGTGCTCCATCTTCATCACAGTTTCACCACTTCTCAGTCCAGTGTTGGCTTTATTCCTTTCTAACTAATTAGGAGGGCATGGTGACCTTTCTCCAGAGCTTTCCATTTTATTGATCAATGCTTTTGGAGAGTGGATCCACCGTAAAAGTTGCCAAACTTGCTAATTAGGAGTGTCAAAAACGTGAAAGTCAATAAGGAGAACTAAATGAAAAAAATATATAAATGAAAAAATATACTGCTCAACAACAATGGTTTGCATGTCATGGTTGCTGCTCTCCAAAATTAACATTGCTGTCCATCTGCAGTTTCCTATTATGCATCATGTTTGGATAAAAACATGATTAAACACAGTTTGGACATGGTTTGGACCAGCTTTGCTGAATCTGGGCTACGGTGGCTTGCCCTCATTGATGGACATCTGCCTATGAGCTGAACCTCAAGACAACGAGTTCAAGCACACAAGTCGTTCAATCAAAGAATGGTTAAAGATGAAGAAACTTTAGGAATGTTCTGAAGTACCTGAAGCAAGTCATGGGAGGAATCCCACCAAAATAACAGAGCTGGAGCTGTTTCATATGTAGGAATGAGCTAAACTTCCTTCCTCCATGCCAATGTGCAGAACTAATCCAGTTACTGGAAATGTTTAGTTGCAGTTATTGTTGCACAAGGGAATCACACCAGATACTGAAAGCAAGTTTCACCTTTTTTAGCCTTCACAGATAAGTACTATTGGATCATTTTCCTCAATAAATATATGAGCAAGTGTAAGATTTTTCTCTTATTTGTTTGATCAGGTTTTAGGTGACATTTTTGCAGAAATATACAAAATTCTAAACAGTTCAAACTTTCAATCACCCCTGTTTAGTGTACCAACAGATATGTCCAAACATAGGCACAAAGAGCACATATGTAACTCCATCTTGCTGGTGTTTGACTGTATGTTCATTGGTAAGTGAACCTCTGCCCCTGATACACAACACTCAGGAATTGTCCACACCCTCCATTAGTCTTATGGCCAGAACCTGACCTGTGATGAATGAGGTAAAGGGGGTCTGTATCAGATGGACAGTCTGTAATTTTAGATGTATATATGGTACCTTTAAGGTAACTGGAGCTTATATGTTTGCCAGTGAGTAGAAGCACATTTCACAACTGACTTTGTCTGTACTCTCTTCTCTGTCAGAGTATGAGATCGTTGTTAAAACAGCAGACACAGACGATGCTGAGACTAAAGAGAACACCTGGGTCATTCTGGAGGGAAAGAAAGGACGTTCCAAAGAGTTTACGATGGAGAATTCCAGCAAGAAGAAACGTTTCTTGCGGTAAAAAAGTGCACTGGAATGTTTCTCAGATCCTGAAAGCAGCCAGATTACACAAACTGTTGCTTCGGAAGGTTGTGTTTACCTGATGGTCAACCTCACAAAATGTTTGTTGGAATATTTGCTCACTTAGAATGAAGATCCGTATGATATCCATAAAAAATATGTTTTACTGTGCCCTTGAGAAAGGCCCTTAACCCTCTCTGCTCCTCGGGCACAGCAGTGAAGCCTGGCCACCAGCTGGGGCACAAGCTCACTGTGTGTGCATTCATTAGTGTTCATGTATGTGTTCACTGCACAGACAGGTTAAAGGCAGAGTCTAAATTCTATCTGTATCCCACACAAATGGTGAATTTTTGTCTCTGTCAATCCTACACATATAATCCTACAATCTCTGAAAATGTTCTTGGTCTTCCAGACCTCAACTTGACCTCCGTGGCTCCTGGTAGCTGTCACTTGAAGCAGGAGAAGGCTATTGTATCTACTTAAAGTCTTCTCCTGTTTTGTGAGCATGAATTAGTTTTATTTTCAGAATTCCAGAGCGTGGACTGATCAGTCAGAGTGAAGATGGGTCAGCACAAGATCTTCATTCAGTTGCTCCAACTGTCAAACCCATATTCCAACTAACATGCAGTGTGTGGTGTGGGTTTAATGTGAAAATATAGAACCTAAAATCATTTCCGTTGATACAGCCGCTTGTGTTTATTTGTAGGGGAGCCTCAGACAGGTTTGAGTTTTCTTCTAAGGAACTGGGAGACATCGTCAGCATCTGTGTGGGCCACAGCCCCAAAGACGGCAAGAAGAGCAAGGTGGAAGCCTACTGGAGAGTGGAGGAGATAGTCGTCATAGAGACGGAGCTTGGCAACGAGTGAGTGACCTCTGATGCAAACAATGAAGGGATTACACCAGCTATAAATGCTGTCCCTTTCAATATGGTAACCCAATGTTCATGTAAGAACTTTGTCCTCTCTGTCTCTTCCTCAGATACATCTTCTATTGCAACACCCTCATCCCTGTGTCTGCCAAGCGAGACGATTTCCAAACATTTGAATGCTCAAAGTTTATCGAGAGTTTTGCCAGCAAGGCGGGAAACCTGGTGCCAGTCAGGTATGAAATCATTGTCATCACCGGTGACGAAAAGGGTGCCGGGACAGACGCCAATGTCTTCATCACCATTTTCGGTACCAATGGTGACTCGGGCCGCCGCCAGCTCCGCCAGAAATTTCGCAATCTGTTTGAGCGCGGCCAGACAGACCGCTTCACAGCAGAGATGCTGGATGTGGGGGACCTGCTCCGGATCTGCGTGGAGCATGACAACTCGGGAATCAGCCCAGGCTGGCTGCTGAGCCGTATTGAGGTGACCAACACAGCCAATGGCGTGACCACCATCTTCCTTTGTGGGAAATGGCTGGATAAGAACAAAGCGGACGGGAGGATCAAGAGGGTGATTTACCCCAAATACTGAAGAACTCGAACATGAGTGAATGGACGTGCTAGCTATCATTATAGCTAATACTGTAGTATGATTATTATCAGGGTTCTCAACACTCTCAAAACAGACGTTATCAACACAGTGCAGCTAATTACTTTTATAATTTATTAATCTATTGAAAATTAAGCTATTAATCTGCTAAACTGAAGAAGCCATAACACCCCCATATGTCCCATCAGAGTGACTACATGTATGAAAAAAAAAACCTATAGAACACTTTATTAATGAAATACAAGCCATATCACCCCCTGCGCTTCCTGTAGTGTATTACAATATGTCAGACAGACATATAGAACAATAAATAGCACCCCCTACACTTCCACAAGTGTTAGGAAGATTGTGCGGTTCATAGGAACACTGTAGAGCATGAAACAGCACCCCTTACACTTCCTGTAGTGTATTACAGTCTGTAAGAATGACTGTGTGGCACATATGATTATTATAGAACGCCCCCAAAGCTCTTGTAGTGTATTACGATCTGTCAGAATTACAGATGATCAATATGCACATCATAGAGCACTTTTCAAAATAAACAACAGAAGCCATATCGCCCGGTATGTGTGTCTCACACGGAGTGCGTCTCCGATGTGTGTTAGACACTTATTTTCTATGTCAGCATTTCGTCATGATGAACATGGTCACAAGGAGTGTTTTATTATTTTTTAAGAAGATATGCTGTCAACACTTTTTGAGACTGAATCTGCAGTTCTGATGAACTATGGGGCGGCTCACTGTTTGGTGTTCATCCTGCCAGAGTTGATTTGTTTCGGACCAGTGGAAGCACTAACATGTCCTGTGGCCTAACTGGGGCCCAACTGCCTGAAGATCGTTCTAAATACAGACACACCAAAGAACGTAGCCGCACTGAGCTGGGGAACTGGGACCACACGTCTTCGCAGAGGCAGAGACTATATCTAGAACACCCTCAGGGACTGACTATGTCAAAGTCTAAACGTATATGAGATAATGTGCCTTCAAGGACTATGTATATGGGAGTAAATTTCTTTTGTAAATGTTGCTTTTTTAACATCCATGTGTTTCTACCTCAGCTGTCCTCCTCCCACTGTACAGATCCCATCATTCAAGCAAACCTTTTGTTACATGTTTAGTAAAACTGAACGCTGACATGTTGCCTCTCTTCACTTTTACGTGCACTAGAACACAAACACAACTGCAATCTTCAAAGCACATCTAATTAATAAGGCCTTTGTGGTCTTTAAAGGCCTGGAAGGAACACAGTGTGAGAAGTGTGTTTTAAGGGAAGCTCCCCTTTAAACAGTATAAATATAGATAATTTCACACCTTTTGAACTAGAGTTATAAGCGTACTGAAGCTATCAAGAAGTGGGGAAATAAGAAGCTTCTCTTATGTCTTGATCAAACACAATACCATCAGAGCAGAGGCAGAGCCAGACATTTAAACACCCAGGGCTTAACCCAAATATCCAGAACCAAGACGTATTTGCCAATTTACAGCAGCAATATGAACTCTTTCAAGACATCTGAGACAGAATTTCTCAACAAATCCGTGCATTCGATGTGCAAAACATAATTGTTGCTGAATAATTGTTATTTTTGCCCCCAATAAAGAGGTAAACATTGTCTGAGGTCCGATTTAAATAAAGTACAAGTTTGTCATAAAACCTGAACTACCGATCCTAACACCTCCTTCGGTTATAGTTTGCTGGGGCAGATTTCACAGAACGAAATGAAGGATCCCTAATAATGCTGATATTTCCTCTTTACATTTGACTGCAGAACAACAGAGGGAGCCTGCAAGTCCTCAGTGAGTCTCACACTGAATGGATGAATGGAGCTAAAGTGTCCAGCTTTTGTCCTTTAATTTTGGAAAGCAGAAGTATTTCACTAAGATTACAAAGAAAACCTGTAGTTTTTCATTTTTCTACAGTAAATGGGTTTTGGACGTTACTGTTACTGTGCGCTGACCGGTGACATCACAACTGAGGCCCTTTGCAGTGAACACCACCACCTCCTTTCTCCACGTTCTTCAGAGTTCTGGAGGACTGGCCACTGTTAGTCGTGACATGATCTCTAGTGGATCATTCCACAGGATGATGATACACAAACAGCATACTTGGCTAACAGTGAAACATTGACTGCACGGCATCAGAGTGGTGGATACAGCTGTTGTACATAATTGTTAACCTACTTCAAAATATTAACTTACGTTAGCCCTCGTCTACCAGCCTACTCTAACGTGGGAGTTGTGTGGCATGGTGGCTTGGTGGTTACAATGTTTGCCTCTCAGCACTGGGGTCTTGGGTTCAAGGCCCTATCTGGGTGGAGTTCCCATGTCTGCTTGGGTTTCTTCCCACTTCTCCATTCCTCTAAATTGCCCTGGTGGAGTGACTGTATGCCCAGATGTGGATTGGCAATCCTGGGTGAACCCCCATAGTGTTTGATGCAGTCCTCCAAGAGGATGGTTGTTTCACAACTGGCTGCTGCTTGTTGTTATTGTATAGAGCGCTGACTGTGAGGTGTCCTTGAGTATCTAGAAAGGAGCTAAATAAGTGTAAATAACTAACATGCTACAGTGGCGCTTGTCTTCTTAGCACTTTTTAAACCAGCCCCTATTATGAGCTCATGTAATTGCGTGGAATTTAATATGTAGGTGAAACATTTGATGCTGTTCTTTATTGAGAGAATGAGGCATATTTGAGTGTGAAAATAATCAAACATTTATAAACTATGATTTTGCTCAAATGCTTCATACAAACAGATTAATTTTTGACTCTCTCAGGAGCGCCCTCTAGTGTTTGAGACATCCAGTAGACATTCTCAAGGAGCAATTTTCCTCTACAAGTACCAGGCACAAGTCTTCAGCTGAATTAACATTCACTGTCAGCCAAGACTGCTGTTTGTGTTTCATCAGTCTGTGAAATGATCCACTAGAGATTATGTCACGACTGACAGTGGCCAGTCCTCCAGAACTCTGAAGAACGTGGAGAAAGGAGGTGGTGTTCACTCTCTCTTATAAAGCCCCCCAGCTCTGGAACAGCCTTCCTCCTACTGTTTGGGACACACTCTCCATCTTTAAATCACGACTGAAAACCTTTCTCTTTACGCAGGCTTATCATTAACACCTCTATGGGGGCACTAATCTTTCTCCCTCTCTCCCTTCCTCCACCTCACCCCAAATCCAACTCCCCAGCTCATCCCAGAAGTACTGGATTGAGCATCATTATTCCACACATTAGATTCTCTGAAACTACCACTTTATCTCTACATCAGTAGTTTTGAATTATACAGAGTCAGTGAAGTATTTATTTCACGTTCATGAGGTGACATGGGTTTGGCATGTCATTGGAAAAACACTAAACTGCTGGACAGGAAAACTGCTGTAGAGGCACAGCTCTGCAGAGAAGCATTAACTCTGTGCTGCCCCTCAGTGGCTGCTCAGCTGCTCTGCTCAAGTCCAAACTGCCAAAAGAAAGGCCTATAAGGGATTTACAGTGTGGAACTCGCACTGAATACACAAAGGTTAGAACAGGAGTGAAAAGCTATTATTTACTTATGTTGTACTGACAAATGTATTGGGACCTGCTCATTCCTTGTTTTGTTTTGTTTTTCCACTGATCAGTGCCTGACCTCATCCCCAGCATCCCAAAAGGAGCACCATAATTCCAGAGAAAATCGTTCCACTGCTCCACAGCTCAAAGCTTGGGGTCTTTAAACCCCTCTAGTCCACTCCTGGCATTAAACATGGTACCAATAGGTTCATATTTGTTTATCTGCTCCAGAGAGTCCTATTCTATTGGCAGTATTTCTTTATAGGGACTAGACAAGCTGTTTGTGTACATTTGCATCTGTGTCAGCAGTGATTATACATCTGGACATCCAGTGTAAGGAAATGATGCAGTTTGACAAAAACGTATTTCAACCTTTAATAACGCAAAGATCAGAATGGTAGAAAAAAAGAAAACCAAATGAGATTTAGAGCAGAAATTCAGGAAACACATCAGTAACATTTGAGCATGTGTGTATGTCAGGGGGCACTAAAGAAGCAGAGAATGTGAGAATTGACCAGTTTTTGGTACTGATTTTGGTAGTGTGTGTGTGTGTGTGTGTGTGTGCGCGTGTGCATTTCATTCAGTCTGCTCCCTCAGTGGTGACAGAAGACACAGCGTTGACGTAGTATGGTCCCTCTTCCAGGTAGGATTTCAGCTTTAAGTAGTTTTGAGGCCCAAAAATCTGCCGCACGCTTGATGTGCTCAGCAGCGCCCCCACAAGCTCAAACTTACAGTCCTTTGCCTCCTTCCCTTTACCCACAGAGCGGTCAACCACCCACTCAGCAAAACCTGGTGTTGACATCATCATACGCTGGCCCCACTCCTGACATGCAATGGCCTGCAAAATCAGAACATTGCACGCATTAGTGTATTAGGGGTTGTAACGTAAATGTGCAGAAAGTTGCAACTCAATATGAAAACGAAACAGACAAACAGGTTTCTTTTCTTTTCATTTGAGCAGAGTTGTATAAGTTACAGTTTGTTTTAAGTGCCGTATAGCACTGAGGTACTAATTAGGCAGCACACACACACACTTTGATCATAAATTGTGTGTGTATCCGATTCTTTTTAATACACAGCCCTAATCACTTAAGCATTGACACTGCAATGTGGGCATGCACAACAGTCACGTCACAAGGTGTGCAATGTAAGGCAAAATGAATTAAATGTTACAGTGTTTATGCTGATTGATAAAAGAGGAAAATCTGCACTTTTCTCATTTTCTGTGAGGCAGATCACATCAGCACAATATAGTCAAAACTCTGATACACATTATGCATTATTGTGACCCCTGTCCCAATTCAGAATTCCCTT
>CM067516.1:7027896-7107896 GCA_034509495.1 Acestrorhynchus altus | reverse complement strand
TTTCACCCTTGTAGTTAACTCGCTTTGGTCCGAATCAGTTAATGATTTTGTGACCTCGGAGTGACTAGGTGGTTTGGGTTGTTTTCACAAAAGGAAAAGTCTCAACTAAAATGCATCATAATGTGAGAATGTTCTCTCCATTGCTCTCCATATTAATGCCATGGCTGCACACAGGATTGATCGCTGACCCCAGTTTCAGTGACTCAGGCAAGACATGTTAGGCATGTTTACAGTAGGAGATGTCAGGCTAATGTTGTTGACAAATACCAGACTTAGATCATTACTAATCCCATCATTCTCGAATCTCCTCAAAACACATATTGTATTTTTTCTAATAAAATACAATATTGTCATATTATTATAACTGGAACATGCCACATTCCACTGTGAAGAGCAATAGCATGTTCAATGTGAACCTGTGAAAAAGCACACTCCCAAACCTTAAAAAGGTAGGAAACACACTCAGTGGGGAGTGTAGGCTGAGTGTGAGGTGGGCAGGCAGGTATCTTTTATCCATCACCATTTGTTACCAACAATAAGTTATTTATAAGTTAACAGCATATGTACGGATAAACAAAATGAATTAGTAAACAAAAAAAAAAAAATCTAAAGGAAAACAGGTCAAGACTGCCAAAGTCATACAAAACTGATATCCAAAACCTATACTATTGACCCCTTGATTTATTCTAAATTACATGTGGGTAAAAACTAGCTAATAGCATATAATATTTCATATAAATAAACACTAAATCATTTTTATTATGTTAGAGCCTTGTTCCAAAATGGATTAATTTTGTTCCTCAACATTCCACAAACAATACCCCACGATATGAAAATGAGAAACATTTGTTTGTAAATTTTTAAGAAAATAACACTTAAAAATATTACATGTACATAAATATTCACAGCCTTTGTTCAACAGCATATTTGGCAGCAATTACAGCCTCAAGTATTTTTGAGTATAATCCTATAAGATTGGCACACCAGTTTTTGGGAAGTTTCTCACATTCTTCTTTGCAGAACCACTCAAGTTCCACCAGTTAGATGGGGTGTTGGTGCTGATCATTTTAGATATCTCAGAGATGTTCAATGAGGTTTAAGTCTGGGCTCTGGCTGGGCCACTCAAAGACATTCACAAAGTTGTCCCCGAAGCTGCTCCTTTGTAATCTTGGCTGTTTGTTTAGGGTCATTGTCCTGTTGGAAGATAAACCTTCGTCCCAGTCTGAGGTCCAGAGCGCTGTAGAGCAGCTTATCATCAAGGGACTGCATTCATCTTTCAGCAGATTTTTTTCTGTACCCTTCCCCAGATCTGCATCTGTATACAATCCTGTCTCTGAGGTCTACAGACAATTCCTTACTTAAACAGATGTGTGTCTTTCCAAATCATGTCCAATCAACTGAATTTATCTGGTGTCAATCCAAGCTGTAGAAACATCTGAAAGATGGTCAGTGAAAACAAAATGCACTTGAGCTCAATTTTGAGTGGCATTACAAAGGCTGTGAATACTCATGTGCATTATATTTTTGTGTTTTATTTGTAATAAATTTGCAAAGCTTCAATTTATCATTGTGGGATATTGTGTGTAGAATTGTGAGGAAAAAATAAATTGAATCCATTTTGGAATAAGGCTGTAACAAAAATGTGCAAAGCGATCATGTGCTGCCAATACTTTCTGGATGCACTGTATTTACAAAAGTAATTATATGTTACATTAACCTCTCTCTGTTTCCTTTACAGGTTCATCTCCCCCCCATACCTTCTACCAGGATGAAATCCCCAGCTAAGTAAAAGCTCAGATATACATTCATTACTCTTTTACCATTTCAGGGAGAACATGGTTGGACACAGGGATGTACATACAGCCTTTAGGTGGTACCCTACTTCATCACAGAACCACATTAATTCAATAAAAAAACTCATTTAAATATTTCACATGAACTGAGTGCTACAGAAAGGGTGGAGCCTGTAGAGTCAGTCTCAGCTGTAGAAAGATGAATACTCCACAGTTAAGATTAGTAAATCTGTGGTACTGATGTTGCAGGTGGGAGCTGTTTTTTGATGGGAGAGGGACAAATTCGAAAACCACAAGAAGTCTGTCTGTTCTCCAAGAAACACCACAAAAACACACAAACACAACTGATGCAATGGTATGAAGGAGACACGTGAAAGGGCTTGTTAATGAACACCGAATCAGGTGTGTTGGGAGCAGAAACACTGAAATGTGCAGGTTTTATACCGATTTTTGTGACAGGCCCTCAGTATTCTCTTTACTGTCATGTGTCTTGCAGCAGTGTAACTTGTAGTAATGACACTTTAGATATACACTCCAGCACCACACTGCTGGACACAGGAGTGCAGGCAGGTTCAGATATTAAACTTTAGATGTTTGTAGGGGCTGAGCATTGCGGTAGTCTGACCTGAGGCTTTTGTGGCCATCTCCAAAAACAGATATGAACCCGGTATTAGTCCACTGTTAACGCTGTGGAGACGTTTACCTTTGTGTTTGTGGATTAAAGTAAGTCACACTATGTTCCACATCACATCCATTTACCACACCAATAAAGATCTGGATATCCTGAATGTACACTGTTTTTCTCTCACAATACGATTGTAAAACATGATAAAAGTCAGGTGATTATTGTATGCAAACACACTATCATATATGCAAATAAATGTAGAAAACACTATAACTTGAGTAGGGAAACTTGAGAAGAAGTCGAATTCTGCAGCAACAATCATGTTGGATGTCTTGTCCATAATACCTTGCTGGGCAGGTACTGGTAAACATGCTGGCTCTGAGCCAGGAAAACGATGACCATCTCAATTGCAGTTGCTCTGAGAGAGACAGAGAGGAAGAGCAAGATACAGTGGCTGGTGGTTAGAAAGGTTCACGTAACCTCACTCATCCACTGAAAGCCCAAAAGTATCTAGACTGAGACACATTGGAACAGCCACAAAGGGGTTTCCAAGCACTGCGCTGTGGAGCATAAGAGATGGTGCTCCATTAACTTTTGAATGAGTGTGTATCTAGAACTAAATCATCCGATACAGCACCTGACCTCAATGCTGCTGTCTAACGTGGCTGCAGGCCAATTCCCTTGATATCAGATGTCCACAGACTTTAGATCATACAGTGTTTTAATACAACAGTACATTTCTATAATTAATTTATACTCAGATTAAATTTAGATCAGCGGTTCTCAAACCTTTAGAGTACGTACCACCCATGATCATACTTCAACTTTTAAAGTACAAATCCAGATATCCTAATATACTTTAGCTGAAATGCAATATAATATATACCATGATATCAGAGATGGATAAAGGGAGAGCAAGTAGAGGAGCTGAGAGCAGGTGATGGAACAGAGCAAGAGAGCCGAAAAAAGATCCCTAACATCATTTCAGTGAGGATCTCATTAGCTCAGGAGAAAAGGTAAATGAGGTAAGACCCGGCTAATATCACTTTCTGTCGTGCCAATTGATAGAAGAGTAAACTGGTTATTTAAAAGGATGATGCTTTTATGTTCTTCTGCAGTATATGATTACCTCCCAAGGCTATTCAGTCATCATTGCATTGCATCAGAACAGTTTCACAGGCAAGGATATGCTTGAGACATCATCAATCAACCCATTTGTCAACCATCCGAAACTGAAAGTGGGTTCAGCTGCAGTGAAGAAGGCTTCAGGGTGCCAAAGAAAGTCAAGCAATGGTCAGGACTGTCTCCTAAAGAGAATGCAGCTACAAGTTCAGGTCACCACCAGTGCAGAGTTTGCTCAGTAATGGCTGAGGGCAGGTGTGGTGAATCTGAACACACAGTGAAACAAAGGCTTTTGGAGGATGGCTTGGTGTCAAAAAGGGCAACAAAGAAGCCACTTCTCTCCAGGAAAAAAATCAATGGACTGTCATTCTGCAGGGCATTGCAGGGATTGGACTGCAGAGGACTGGAGTAAAGTTATTTTCTCTGTTGAAGCCCCTTCAGCCTGTTTGGGGCATCTGGAAAAATGACTGTCTGGAGAAGAAAAGGTGAGAGCTACCATGAGTCCTGTGTCATGCCAACAGTAAATGGAGACAATTCAGGTGTGGGGTTGCTGCTCATCCAGGGGAGCATTGCCAAGAATAAGGAATGGTAACAATGTTTTTTTTTCCAGAATGGCTAGTGGCTTGGCAAAGGAAAGAAGGAAGGAAGGTAGGAAGGAAGGAAGGAGTGGGGAAGGAAGGAAGAATGGATGGAAGGAGGAAGAAGAGAGAGGGGCAGGGATAAGCAGGAACATCCATCCATTCATCATCTACCACTTATCCCGGGGTCTAATTAGGTAGGGTGCAGCCTAAGCAGAGGCTAGACCCCATGTTCTCTGAATGATGGAGCTCCATACAGAACTTTAGGAATGAGATGGTGTTCATCAACATCCTGACCTCAGTAATGCTCATGTTGCTGAATGCAATCAAATCCTCACAGTGATGCTCCAATATCTAGTAGAAATGATTTACACCATCAAAAGCAGGATAAACTCTATTTTAATACTCATGATATCTGATGAAACAATGAATGTGTGTGTGTGTGTGTGTGTGTGTGTGTGTGTGTGTGTGTGTGTGTGTGTGTGTGTGTGTTACCTGACAAGTACATCATCTCCTGTCAGTTCCTCCAGAAGTTGAGAGATGAAGCTACTGTTTGCACAGTAACCCAGGGAGACAGGAGATATGGAGGAAACCTCCACCACCAGCTGTGCACACACATGTACAAACACACGCCCTGCATTATGTTAATATAGCTACATTATCTGAACAGACAGCATTTGCTTGTGCATTTACACACACACACACACACACACACACACACACACACACACATCAAAAATTCCCATCAAGCTTTCTTCTGGTTGATGAGACTACCAAGACGCACCTCATACACTCTGTATCTGATGACATCAGTGATGGCCATCACATTCTTGAGCTCTTTCAGCAAATCAGTGCGGAATAGAGCATCAAGCCCTGCCTTCGTGTTACTCAGCTTGGTGAGGGCAGCAATGGCCTGAGAAGAACAAAAAAGAAAACATACAAGCTGAACATATCAGCACAAACAATCCCCAAACACCTGAACAGGACTGCAGTCCAATTTGGACGTACAGTGTATCAGACGTTGTTTCACACTGTACCTCTTTGGCAATGCCTATGCGTTCTGCCCCCACACAACAGATCACATCACGCAGAATCTCAGGACTGTTCAGCATCTCTATGATCCCCTCAGAGTTGTTGACCACCCGTCCGATCTATGAACAGAAGAAATGGACATAGAACCAACCAACTCAACATCACAGTGAAAGCAGAATGACCTGTACCACAAACCTGAGTGAGAGCCAGCACTTTAACAGAATCATCAGGGTGGTTCAGTCCACTATGTAGCTCGAACTTGCAGTTCTGAGCCAAGTGGGCGGGATCAACACCTGCAGGTGCGTCTGAGGATCTCGACACGCCGACCTGCTCCTGTTAACAATCATACCACGGATACCATGTCAGACTGGAACGCAACCTGCTTACAACTTAAGGTGGTGGATGCATGTGGGTTCTCCCATTTTATAGCAGAATTGACTTAATCAGGTGTGTTAAGAGTACAACACTACAGAACTGGTGGCAGCATCATGGTCAGGGGTACTGCCATTGAGGGAAACATAATTCCAGCAATGTGTGGCGAACCTGAAGCAGAGCATGAACCCGTCCCTTCAGAAACTGGCATGCATGGCAGTTTTTTTTTCAACATGATAATGATCCTAAACACCCCTACAAGATGACAACTGCCTTGCTGAAGAAGCTGGAGATGAAGGTGATGCATTGGTCCGTGTTCTCCAGTCTGAGTCGGAGACGATCGCCAGGTCCGGACAGGTCGAACGATGCAGGTCGGACGGTCGCGGAGTCGGACAGTCGCCAGGTCGGACAGTGGCAGGTGGGACAGGTCAGACAGTGCGCCAGAATTCGGACAGGTCAATCGATGCGCCAGGTCGAACAGTCAGTCACAGGTCGGACAGTCGCAGGTCAGACAGTCGCAGGTCGGACAGGTCAGACAGTCGCAGGTCAGACAGTCACAGGTCAGACAGTAACAGGTCTGACAGTAACAGGTCTGACAGTAACAGGTCTGACAGGTCAGACAGTGGCAGGTCCGGACAGGTCAGACGATCGCTTAGGTCAGACAAGGTCAGACAGTCACCCAGGTCACAACCAGTAATGGAGTCGAACAGTCTGGGTCGTCAGTAACAGGTCTGAACGGTAACAGGTCACGACAGGTCCCAGACGGTCGCAGGTCCGGAAGGTCAGACGGTCGCGGGTCGGACAAGTCAGACAGTCACGGGTCGGACAAGTCAGACAGTCGCAGGTCGGACACGTCAGACAGTCGCAGGTCTGACAAGTCAGACAGCAACAGGTCTGAAAGTAACAGGTCTGACGGTAACAGGTCTGGCAGGTCCGGTCGCAGGTCGGACGGGTCAGTCGGTCGCAGGTCGGACCTTCAGTCAGTCGCAGGTCGGACAGGTCCGGACAGTCGCAGGTCAGACGGTCGCAGGTCCAGACGGTCGCAGGTCAGACGCTGGCCCGGGCTCGTTCAGGAGTCATTATAAACGGCTCCGGTGCAGAGTTGTTGGTGACTCAGCCTTCTCCATTAACCTGCCTGTCGCTGCTGTTCAGCAGAGAGAAAACAATCCCCAGCTTCTCGGCGGACAGGCTCTCTCTCAGCACGGTCAGCGGAGTCGCGGCCACGGCGAATCCCCTGGCTCCCCTCAGCGTTTCTATCGACTCCTCCAACTCCGGTATCTCCGACAGCAGCCTCTCGATGGACGCCGCCATGTTGCTGTGTTTGAACTGCGCCGCCGCCGCGGGGACGAGCCTCAGGCGCGTCAGCGCTGCACTGCGTTTACGCAGCGGTGCAACTCTGTCCATAGACAAAAATCAGCATAATGTTGACTAAATTTCAACTTATATTTCAAAGGGTTTCTCTAAATATCAGTATCTTTAGTTCTAATATTAATATATTTTATTAATCTATTGGAACCTCACACATTTTTTTTATTATCGTTGCAGCAAAACAACATATAGGACAAAATAACAGAAACACTCAGTGTGTATAACTAATCACCCCCTAAAGTCAGTACCTTTAGCCCCCTTTTGCAGCAATTGCAAGTCACTTTGGATAAGGATTTTTGCCCGTTCCTCAAGTCACAATTGCTCCAGCTTCTCAGTTGGATTAAGGTCTGGGCTTTGACTCGAGGGTTGCTTTGGGTCATTGTCCTGTTGGAAGCTGAACCTCCATCCAAGATTCAAATCACTGACTGACCGAATCAGGTTTCACTTAGTAGTTAACACCATCCATCTTCCCCTTGACTCGGGCCAGTTTCCCAATCCCTGCTGCTGAGAAACATGATGCTTGATGCTGCCACCACCATGTTTCTCTGTGGGGTGGTATTCTTGGTGTGGTGAGATGTGTTGGTTTTTAACCTTTTAAACTTTGGTCTCATCTGGTCAAGCACTTTCCTCCACATTTGGAGACTATCTCTCATGGCTTTTGGCCAACTCAAATGAGCCTCCATATATAGTTGCAAGTAAAAGCTTTTTTTCTGCCCACTCTTTCATAAAGCCCAACTCCTTGGAGTGTATGGCTTAGTGTATTCGTATGGACAGATACTCCAGTTTCTGCTCCAACTGAGGATAATAGTGCTCTGCTGAATCCGCTTTATAACAGCCCTCAACAAAGGGAGCTAATAAGAGGCACTTTATAGAGGGTAGTCTGAGGGCAGAACATCCTTTAAATTGGCAGGATGAAAGTAGGATACCGTGCAGCCTTTTGGGACCTCATGGGCATGAGAACATGTGGGCTAGGACCACAAAGTGTGCCATTTGGGGGGTAGTGCCACTGGCTACAGGACGTCGTTAATGTAATGTTGGGCTGTCAAAGTGCTTGCAATGAAGACCAAAGGTAATCTAGCATCGTGATCACACCATGACACCAGGCCTTCTGTACATGTGATGCATGACAACAAACTCTTGATCTTGGCACTGAATGTGGTGCCTCCACACACAGATTTATTGGTCATCTCCACCAAGTCAAAACTTGTCACTGAAGATGACCTGCTGCCATACTGAGTGACTCCATGACAGTCTGGGACGATACCATTGAAGTCATGTATTGCAGTTGGTTGATTCTTTATACATTTGACACGTATTTTATTTGACCATGCATTCATGCAGTCTTGAACTGGGTTTTAAAAATAGAATATTCACTACATATCTCCTGAATCTCACTTAGACATGGATGATACCAGTAGAGGGTGCTGCTCTACAAAATAATGATGAGACCTTTCAGGTTAGATTCTGCTGAGGTCGACTATGAAGTGACCCATCGTGGCCTTGTGTTTAATGTAACATACTGTTTTTAGTGCATCTATTTAAAAAAATAGAATATGGTTAAAAAGCTCATTCGTGATCACAATTTCATTCAGAAAAGTACACTGTGATATTTTATACTCATTCCACATAAAGTTAAAGGTTAAGCCTTTTTTCTTTTACTGTTGATCAGTATGTCTTATAGCTCATGAAAACCAGAAATCTGGAATCTTAAAATATTAGAGAATATTAATTCAAATTTGAATAGATACTGATAAATATTAATCACTCTATCAATTTGGAAATAAAACAATCTTGAACATATCACTTTAAATACAAAGAATATAAAATATATGACACTTTAATATTTGAAATTGACACTTTAATATTTGAATTTTCTATTTTTTTAAATGCACTAGTAAGCAACACTGAAATCACCTGGTAATACTTGAAGGTCCTCAACCATGGTCTCCATCCATTTATACACTGAGGAAGGGCTTACACTCAAAAAATCTTATGTCACGTGGGCTCAAATGGCAAATTGAGCTATTTTCCAAGCAGGCTTTTCAGATCTGTTGGCTATGTGTTCACAGTAATACACAGTACCTTTAACCTATTAACACAGACTATGGTTTATCATTCTAGGCAATTTTATGCAATCTGCTTCACAGTAACAATTTTAATTTGTCTAAAATTTGAGTGTGCCTGTTGAACCTGATGAAAACCAGATTTAGTAAAGCATTTACCAGTTGATGGCAGTTAGGAGCTGTGATTGGCTCTCTAAGCACTGGTAGGCCAGATTTTACATATTTTAAAATATTGCAAAAATTCTAATCAAAATGACTGATCACTAATGTGTTTGCAGTAGATCAACTAAGACATTACTGGTATCTGACATGTACTTCTTTTTAAAACAGAAGCTGTTTGACTAACATTGCCAACAGCCACTGAACTTGACTATCTTAATCTCATGTCTGTAAACACATACATTTTCATTGGTGTGATTGCAGTAGGTAATCACACTATTCTTCCTCTTAAGTTTGCTTGTTTGTTTCCCATTATTTCACCTGATTTTGGAGCTGTTAGACTACAGTTTTTGAGATACCTTGCAGCCACTCCATGCTGCTTAACCACCTGTGTCTGCAGGAGCTGAACTCTCTTAGAAGTTGGCAAAAGTCAAATACCCACACAAACACATCGGTTTTAGAAATGGAATCCATTCTGGTACCCATGATCATGCCTCGTCACTTTGCTATTCGCACAATGGCCAGTGTTCAGCCTCACGTAATATTCTGATTATCATGGCAAAAATGATCATGGCAATTCTCTTATTATGTGTGGTGTACGCCATTTGATCCGCTACCAGGATAGCTGAGGGATTACTCCAGGTTTTCCAGGTTAGTAACTCCATTGAGCTGGAGAAACAAAACTACAGCTGCAGTCTGTCATCCGCCAGATCAGGAAACTCTTCAGTATTTAGCTAATGCATCTGGAGTCTCCAGAATATGGGATGTGTGGTGCACTTGGGAAGCTGTTATATGTAGTGCCCTAGCAATTAATCAAAAGAGACAACAGCAGTTCTGAAAAGATGGTGATGCTGATTTTTGCTGTTGTGTTAGGGTTCTCCACCAAGCATGTTTAGCGTGGGTGAACGGTGAACAAACATCCTCATTTTCCCTTCGTCCTCTTTTTCAGGATATGTCCACTTTTTGCATCCAGCCTGGATTTTTAAAGGGTCTGGGATTTATTGACTACTGCACACATCAGTTCTAGAAAACAGCACATAACTTTGTTATGCTCCTTTCACCCTGATCTTCAGTGGCCAGGAATCCACAGGACCGCCACAGTGCAGGTATTATGAGGGTGGTGGGTCATTCTCAGCACATATAATACCTGCTCTGTGGTGGTCCTGTGGAATCCTGACCATTGAAAATCAGGGTGAAAGAAGACTAAGTATGTCTGCAGAGAAACAGATGGAGTACTAGTAACATGCCCATCTTGTGGGCCCCAAGGACCATGTTAGGATCCACTGAGTTAATCAGTCTTAGAATGATTGGTTATTATCACATGTGAACTACATGAACTAAAAATTGCTCCCATTGTTAGTATCAGTCAGAACCAGTTTGTGAAATTAACATATGTATTTATTACACCTGAATCTGAGTCGATATTAGAGAAGCTGTTAGTGGTTCATTGGACTATGCTGGCTGTATTATCCACTGTGCTTCCATTAGCTGGGTACTAGTGCTCCTCAGCATGGGGGTGTAACATTCCTGTGTGGAAGGACTGTTCGGAGACCCAGCCCGCAGAAATGCAGGGTAAAAGAGACATTGCGGTTGATTGCTAGTTGTGGTCTGGCTGGTGCCTTTAACCGCCCTCCTGTCATTACACCGTATGCCCGAGAACCAAATCAACCATCAGCTGCTCACCAGCTCCAGCGTGAAATCTCCGGATGATGAAGGTCTCCAGAAGAGGTCACTATTAAGAAGAGCAGCTGGTTTAAAGTGCAGGTTGGTCTGCACTGTAGTTGGGAGAGCATTCAGACACTCTGCAAAAATGATGTCTAATGTTTCATTTAGTCTACATGTGAAATATTCTCTTTCTGAATATTAGATTCATAAACTAGAGAAATGTTTTACTTATTAGTCTTCTCTTCTTTATTATTAGTCTTCTTTCTTCAATGATATAAATTGGGATACCTGCTTTTATTTCAACAATAATATTTCTTAAAAAAAACAGATGTTGATCAAGTATAAGCTTTTAAATATAAATGCGAATATTTTTAACCTTTTCTGAAATAGATTAAATTTACCTTAAAAAACACACAGATAATTTGACATTTTATGAAATAATGCCTAGTAAGATAATTTTGCATTTTAAGAAGATTTTGTATTTGTAAAATAATAATGATGATTATAATAATAATAATAATAATAATAATAATAATAGTGTAAAGAATTTAACCTATAACACATTTGGTCTTTTTCAAGAAATAATGCAGATATAGTTTTGTGAAAAATGTTTCTTAAAAAAACTTTCTTTTTGTTTATACATATGGACATTATCGTCTTCATTTTAACTATGCTGAGAGATGGAGGTATTCTAACTAAACAACTGAAGAAATATGTGTTTTAAAGCTGAAAAAATCTTTTGTATAATGTAATTAACAGAAATTCAATTTTCTTGTGAGGAAAAAGTTATGACACCCTTTGCCCTAATAGCTGGTATTTCCTCCTTTGGCTGAAATAATTTCCTATAACTGGCTACCCGCCTCTGACGTCGACTGGAAGAAAGATTTTCCCTCTCCTCATGTGGGAATTCTTTTAGCTATGTGATATTTTTTCCTCCAGCTCACTCTGATATAATAAAGATTTCATAGTGGTTTCTATGATGAGCTCTCCAGCAAGCAGCAGCCCAAACCATGACACTTTCACCCCCATGCTTCACAGTTGGTATGAGGTGCTTATTCTCAAACTGTGGTTTGTGGTTTGGTTTGCACCAAACATGTCTTCTGTTACTGTACCCAAATAATTCAATGCTGGATTCACCTCTCCACAGAACATTGTTCCAGAATATATACGTTTCTCTGAAAACTTTAGTCTTGCCCTGATGCTATTTTTTCCTCCGTGCACCTCCCAAGAAAACAATACTTGTTTGGTCTTCTTCTGATGGTAGATGCTGTACTTTGACATTAGCTATGGCAAGAGCTACCTGCAGCACATTTAAGGATTGTTGGAGACTTTTTACATTTCTTGCAGTTTGCTCTTGGACTGAACTGGGTAGGAAGGTCTGACCTGGCCATGTTGACAGATTTGTTTAAGGTTCTCCAAGCTATTTGGAACTCGCCATTGGTGATAGCACTCACTTTCAAGAAAACCCGTTCTAATGGTTTCTACAGTTATGTTTTTCTGCAGCTGGTTTTGGTAGCAGGATACTAGTGTTACTGCTTCTGAGTGCTGATTGCTACTAAGTGATTTCATGAACATCTATCAGACAGCGTGAGGAATCGAAAACATTTCAGTTTAGATACTGTAAATGAGGCTCCTTCACTTATGCTGCAGAACCTGAACGTTATGAATTCAGTATAGAAGTGAGTACTGCTGACAGGGTAAATGTTAGTTGAACATGTCTCCTGTTGTGTGAGAAGGTTCAGTAGATGGAGATGTGGAACTTACTGTGTTTGAAATGGGCTTCTATTCCCAGGCCTTTCTATAAGACCCCCAATACAGAGGGGCTGTGTATAAGAGGGGCTATAAATTAACCATATCGGTTGTATGGCTGCACTCATAGATATGTAGGCACGCCTCTCTCTCTCTCTCTCTCTCTCTCTCTCTCTCTCTCTCTCTCTCCCTCTGTGTGTGTGTGTGTGTGTGTGTGTGTGTGTTTGAGGCCTGTGTGATATATGCTAGTTTTAGAGCCGTAGACGTCAATGCTGCTTTTAGTTCTCTTTAATTTCAGCCTGACACACCCCACCCCAAACACACACACACACACACACACACACACACAGAACATATTACTTCATATATACTGACTACTAGACATAGTAGAGTCTATAATCCTGAGAATGAGAGAGAGAGAGGAGAGAGAGAGAGAGAGACAGAGACAGAGAATTGAAGAGAGAGGGAGAGGAAACAGGGGGATCACTAAAATCAGGCCATTAAATTACATTATAATCATAATAAATAAGTAAAGACATGAATATATTACTAAAACAATGTTTGCTGGTTTCCACACTGGGAGTCGAACCAGGCTGCCTGACGGAAAACCAGGAGAGAGAGAGAGAGAAAGAGAGAGAGAGAGAGAGAGAGAGTACAGTAACGAAGGAGAAAGTTTGAGGATGACCAAAAAATATGGAGAAATGCGTGTGTGTGTGTGTGTGTGTGTGTGTGTGTGTGTGTGAGTGTGTGTTCACAAATGGGTGTATCCCGTTCATAATGAATGCTTCAGTCAGGAACAGACACACTCCCCCACCACACAACCAAGATCAAACCAAAGGACACATTCATCTGTGTGTGTGTGTGTGTGTGTGTGTGTGTGTGTGTGTGTGTGTGTGTGTGTGTGTGTGTGTGTTTGTGTTTTGGGGAGGGTGGGAGGAGAGGATAAAATCAATGAGTACCCTGATTATAGTTACTTTAATCTTTCATGCAGTGTGTGTGTGTGTGTGTGTGTGTGTGTGTGTGTGTGTGTGTGTGTGTGTGTGTTGGTTCTTAAAGTTCTCTATTTCTGTAATATTTTAGTGGTGTATAATAGAGCCTGTTACACTATTGGGGATCTGTACACACACACACACACACACACACACACACACACACACACACACACACACACACACACACACACTGCATGTAGGGCATCGTGCATCTCAACTCATGTGTGTTTGTTTTTTTATGGTGTGTGTCATCAATAGCCTCCCTGTTCCTCTTGGGTAAACTGAATAACATACCACACACACACACCAAACACACACACACACACACACACACACACACACACACACACACACACACACACACACTGCATGATTAAAGTAACTAAGTAAATTGTTCAAATAGTTTATTGCCATAAAAAGCATAAGCAGTCACTTAGGGCTCCAAAGCCAGATTATTATTATTATTATTATTATTATTATTATTATTATTATTATGTGTTATTATACTTTAATGTCAGATTGCAGTGATTTTGGGAAGGAAGATGTTTTCAATCTGGGATAAATCTGGTGATGCGACTGGCCACGGCATAGTATCTGTGTCTTCAAGGCGAGCCCTTGAGACGGCAGCAGTATGCAGAACAATATTGTCCTGCTGGAACGCTCCACCAGTGTGCCTTCAAAAAAGTTAGAGCCACTGGTTGCAGGACCTCATTTATGTAATGTTGTGCTGTAATGTAGACCACAGGTGCTCTGGCATGGTCCAAAATTGCACATCACACCAGGACTTCTGCACGTGTGAGATGTGACAATAAACCATTGGTCTTGGTGCTGACCACAGGGCGTCCACACACCCAAGTCAGAGGTGTTTTTGATGGAGAATGTATTATTATGTATTATTATTATTATTATTATTATTATTATTATTATTATTATTATTATTATCATTATTATTATTATTATTATCATCATTATTATTATTATTATTATTATTATTATTATTATCATTATTATTATTATTATCATTATTATTGTTATTATTATTATTATTATCATCATCATCATATTATTATTATCATCATCATTATTATTATCATCATTATTATTATTATCATCATCATCATCATTATTATTATTATTGTTATTGTTATTATTATTATTATTGTCATTATTATTGTGTTATTATTATTATTATTATCATCATCATCATTATTATTATTATCATCATTATTATTATTATCATCATTATTATTATGTCATTATTATTATTATCATCATCATCATCATTATTATTATTATTGTATTGTTATTATTATTATTATTGTCATTATTATTATTATTATTATTATCATCATCATCATCATTATTATTATTATTGTTATTATTATTATTATTATTATGTAATGTTTTGTGTAATGTAATATATTTCACCTTCACACACACACACACACACACACACACACACACACACACACACACACACACACACACTCACACTCATAATGATAGTGAGCTTGTGACCTAAGGATGACCTCTTCTCTTCATACACAGACGTACACTGTCTGTCTGTCTCTCTTTCTCTCAGACATGCACATGCACACACACACACCACCTTTTCATGAGGAATTCTGGGAATGTGAGTTCACTCCTGAAACCATGAGACCCCTCCCCCCACCAGTCTGAAATGAATGTGTGTACACAGAGCCCCCTTAGACTGGTCCTTCTGCTTCAGTAACAGCTGTACATGTGTGGGGGTGAGCTCTTCATGCAGAGCAGCTTCAGGTTCTTTGGATGTTCCAGGTGGAACTGTGCTTTTCAGAGAGTGTCACAAATTCTGCAAAGGCTTGGCCACTGCAGAACATTGATCTTTAGGCTCACCCAGGCCTTTGTTTTTACCAGAATGAAGTAGGTCATCCTGTAGTGTCCCCCTGTGTTTTGCACCCTTCACCCACCCATCAATCAGATTTAACAAGATTCCCTTCCATCACTAGGGAACAAGCCTCCCCACAACATGATGCTGCCACCCCCATGCTTTATGTTTCATGTACATATACACTCATAGTAAAAAAAAAAACATTAGTAATTGTTTCACCTAGAAGGAAGTGTATATATATATGTGCACACCTACACACCTACTCTCTTAAGGTTTACCCATAAAGGAAAATAATGTGACAGTCCAGTGCTGTAAACAAAACACATACCCAATACACAATTTTTTTTGTAGTAGTAGGAATTTTGTCTTTTTTCTTTATAAACAAAATATTTTGGTTCATACCATATATTGTAATATAAATTGAATATATGTTGAAGTTTCCAAGCCTATGGGTCTGTATGCACCCAACACTTCAGGTCAGATCTTCACAGTGGTCTCAACCTATTATTAATCCTTACTTGGACAGTAGAGAATGTTACCCCAACAAAAGCAGGATAAACTCTTTTAATACCCATGTTTTCGGAATCAAGGAGAAGGTGTCCAAACATTTTTGTCCATATAGCCCATTTTGTAATGGTTTAAATGATTTTAATATCAATATGAAAAGTCTGTGCGTCCAAACTTTTGACTGGAAGTGTGTGTGTTTGTGTGTGTGTGTGTGTGTGTGTGTGTGTGTGTGGGAGTGTGTGTGTGTGTGTGTGTGTGTGTGTGTGTGTGTGTGTGTTAACCTGAATGTTTAGATCAGAACTGAATGAAAATGCTCAGTAATGGATGGGCAGAGGGTTGGAAACATCAAGCGCTTCCTCTATTTCCTGTTGGTACAGAAACAGAGTCTCCTTATGTGAACCCTGAATAGCGCGTGCGTGTGTGTGTGTGTGTGTGTGTGTGTGTGTGTGTGTGTTTTGGATGCTTGGTTGGGTGGTTATTTTAGGTAAATGTACTGAATCACACCGTTTGGTACTGCGTATGCAAACCATGTTTGTTCGTGGCTGATATTTTTTTTGTGTGTGCTTTCATTTGATTGGCTGGTGCTGTTTGTCCTTTCTTCCCATTGGTCAGGTTTATTTTGTTGTGTTTTGGGGTGTGGTGTTAGTTTGTTTTGTTTCTGCTGGTGCAGAGGGGGATTTGGTTATGAAGGAAGATTCCATCCCGCCTGTTCAAAATGCAGAGTGGAATTTTTTCCGGAGCTTGAAGTGAGGTTTGGGGTGAAACCCCTCAGCGTCAGAGCTAAAGTAATAACAGAGCGTGTGTTTAGAAACCAGAGTTTTAAATATGACACCTGGGAGAGTTACAGGACAGAGTCAATGATGCACTGATGCTTGAAATAAGCTTTTCAGTGGTATTATTGCCATTATATATAAATTCTGAGAAGCTTTTGGGCAGCTTTCATGGTATGTTCCAGGTTCCATCATCCATCTGTACTGAAAAGTGCTGTTTTGCTCCATTTCACTAACTCTATACACATCAGTTCCATCAACCGTCTACCAGTCTCTAATTTCAACTGGAAGAAAGATTTCCCCACTCCTCCGTGCAGGATTCTTTCAGCTACTGCAGCAAAGCATCCCCAAAACCATAACACTTCCACCCCCATGCTTCACAGTTTGAATGAGGTTGTCATGCTCAAATGCTGTGCTGTGCTTTTGTTACTGTGGATTTATCTGCCCTAAACACATTGTTCTTTGTCTAGGTGTTCTCTGACAAACTTAATCTTGCTCTGATTGTCTTTTCTTTTCTTTTTTTTTCTTTTTTTAAATATGAAAAATGAAAATCAAACTTGTTGATGGTAAATGCTGCACTTTGACATCAACTGTGAGAAAAGTTACCTGTATGTCCCATGATGACATTTGGCATTAAAGAAGTTGTTTTAAATGTTTTCCTCTTATAAATTATTTTCTGGACACTGGCACAGCTGAGTTTCTCGTTCAGGTCTTCAGATCTCTAAATGAATTCCCATACTCATCTCCATCTACAACCTTTGTTCTGAAGGCCTCAGACAGCTTTTTGGATCTTGCCGTGGTGATGCCGGTCACCTCAACAATCAAGAGCAAACCAAACTGATGTTTGAAGTTCAAATAAAACAGCCAACTGCAACATCCTCTTTAATGATGGTCTGATCATTTACAACAGATGTGCTGCACCTGATTCGAATTTAGGCATTTTAAGTAGTAATAAATTTGGTGTCCAAACTTTTTCCTTTTTATATGTCTATTAATTGTAATTGTACACTTTACAAATTGTTTTTAAAAGGCAAAACTTGTTTTTTTATGTAAATATTTCAATATAGTTAAAGATCAAATGTCCATATGTTAACAAGGAGAAAGGCATTCATGGGGTGTCTTATGTCAATATGTCTCTTGTGTCTGCTCTGTGTGAATCAGGTGTGTAGAGTGGAGAATTTCCACTGTGTATATTTCTGTTTTGAGGCGTGTGTGTGTGTGTGTGTGTGTGTGTGTGTTCCCTCTGGAGGCGTCAGGTAAAGGCATTTGGTTTCCCTTCCTGTCACTCTCCACACCACAGAACCACTGCAAACACGTCTCTACGGTTACAGAGCCCACCCCTGTAAATAACCCACTAGTGTGAACACACTGGGAGGGAGATCTTCCATCTCTCTCATATATATACACAGGGACATACGCCACATGACGAATATGTGTGTGCCTCTTCTGAAACACGTCCTCACAAACCTTTTTTGAGGAGTCAAAATGTCTACTTACAACCATCTCCTCAAACATCTCACAAATAGCATCTCACAGACACATCCTCAAAAACATCTTACACACATCATCTGAAACTTCTCACAAATGTCTCCTCAAACTTCTCACAAATGTGTCCGCCTCCCCTCATAATAAACATCTCACAAATATTTTGCAAACATCTCCCAAACATTTTGACTGGAAATATATGTAGAAATGCATCACACACACACACACAGGCACACACACACACACACACACACACAAACACACACACACACACTTTTACACACGCTTAACCTTTTGCCTTCCAAAGGAAAATATGTGTCCTGATCTTACTCTTAAGAGGAAGCATCAAATCAAACTTTTCTCTCTCTCTCTCTCTCTCTCTCTCTCTCTCTCTCTCTCTCTCTCTCTCTCTCGCTCTCTCTCTCTCTCTCCTCAAACTTCTGACAAATAGCATCTCACAGACACATCCTCAAAAATATCTCCTTACACACATCATCTGAAACATCTCACAAATGTGTCCTCAAACTTCTCACAAATGTGTCCGCCTCCCCTCATAATAAACATCTCACAAATATTTTGACTGGAAATATATGTAGAAATGATTCACACACACACACACACACACACACACACACACACACACACATACACACACACACACACACACACACACACACACACACACACACACACATCCACCTGCTTAACCTTTTGCCTTCCAAAGGAAAATCTGTGTCCTGATCTTACTCTTAAGAGGAAGCATCAAATCAAACTTTACTCTCTCTCTCTCTCTCTCTCTTGCACATGCTCACACACACACACACACACTCACACACACACACACACACACACACACACACACACACACACACACTAATCAAGGACACACTTGACCAAGCGCATCCAAACACACTCACACTCTTATGTAAGTGTGCACAGTGCTACTTTTCTCCAGTGTAGAGGAATTTCCAGTAGGTTAACCACTCCAACCCCCACCCCCACCCCCTATTACACACACATTCACACACTCACAGACGTGTGTGCTTTTAGTAGTGAAAGGGCATTCATTATGAAGAACACATTCTGTATTCATCCATGGAGAGAGAGAGAGAGAGAGAGAGAGACCCTTACAAAACAGAAGTTTATTTAAGTATACTTTGAGTATAGTTCTTTCATATCATTTAAATATTAAGTTCATGTTTTATGAACATAGCACAGATATGAATTATACTCAAGTACATTTGCACTGACAAGTATACAGCATACTTGGCCTATACTTGTACTTAATAATTAACTCTATATGGTATCTATTTCCATATTCATATTATAAAATACTTGGCTCGGGTGGATTTTAGCGCGACTGCATGACTGACATACATCCTAATATCAGCCTCCCTGAAGACTGTGTATTTTGTGTTCTTAAATATGTTCTTATATTCTGGTAATAGTACATTTTGGATTTTTAAGGAAAACAAATAGTTGTAGCATCATGAAAAAGCAGGATACCCCATAAACAACTTTGACTGATCTTCATTTGAATGACACTGAGGGATTGAGGTGATTTAGCTAAACACAGAAAACTGAAAAAAGGTCTTTAAAAGATCATTTGTAAAATGTAATTAATAGAAATGCAATTTTCTTTTGAGCAAAATTTAGGACCCCCCCACATTTATTACTATTTAACATTATTACAATTACAATCAGGTGCAGCCTACAGGAGGCTGTTTCATTTAAACTTCAGACATTAATTTGGTTTGCTCTGGATCGTTGAAATGGGTGATATTTCCACGGCAAAGGGCTCAACAAAGCCTTCAGAAAGAATGATGCAGATGCAGATAAGTCTGGGAAGGGATTTAAAAAAATCTATAAACAGATTAAAATCAGCTGCTCCGCTGTCCGTAAAATATATATTTACAAGTAGAGAACAGGCCATCCTAGCAAGTTATTTTCTGCAAGATGTGAAAAGAAGTCTCCAACAATGCTAAAAATGTCATTACAGGACCTACACTTAGCTATTGGCACAACTAAGGTCAAAATGCAGCATCTACCATCAGAAAGAGACCAAACAAGTTGGATTTCTTTCAGAGGTGGGCAAGGAGGAAAGCCAGGAGCTCAGTGCCATCAGGGTGAGACTAAAGTTTGCCGGAGGACACCTAGACAAAAGCAGGACTTCTGGAACCATGTGTTTTGGACAGATGAATCCAAAGTTGAATCATTTGGGCACACTAACTGAAGACATGTTTGATGCGAACCACACAAAGCATTTTTCAAACAAGAACCTCACACCGACCGTGAAGCATGGAGGTGGAAGAGTCATTGTTTGGGGCTGCTTGGCTGCCGCAGAGCCTGTTGAGATCTCCATCATGGAAACCACTGTGAAATCTTTATTGTATCAGAGGAGGCTTGAGGAACATTTAAGTCAGTCTGAGCAAAGACTGGCACTGAAACCTTACATAGCTGAAAGAATTCTGCATGGAGGAGTGGGAAAATCGTCCTTCCAGTTGACGTCAGAGATGGTTATTTAATTGACAATAGTTCAGCCAAAAATGGACCATCTGCAGTGAAAACTGAACTGGTGTCAACCCTGTAAGTATATGAGGTCTTACTAAGTCATTCCCACACGTCCCCCAGGATTCCTGGCTAAGACTTACTTTTCATTTATGTGGGATGTCACTTCAGGGACTGTTTCTTTCTCTGTTTTAATTTTCTTCTCTCAGACACATCTTCCTCTCTCTCCATCTCTCTCCCATATTTCTCTTTCTCTACTGTCTCTCTTTCTCTCTCTACCAAATTTGTTTCTTTCTCCCTCCTTCTTAGTATCTTATGTCTCTGTCTCTTATCTTTTCCTTGTTTCCACCCCCCCCCCCTCTCTCTCTTGCTCTCTCTCTCTCTCTCTACTCTGTTATTAGGGTTTTAAAGGGAAACGTGTGGTCATTTCCGTGGCCATTGGGGGGAGTGGGTGGGGTCAGCGGTCAGTAACACTGTAAAAGTAGAGAGCAGACATGCTTTTATATATAAACATAATTGCTGTACGCTCACCCAGCAAAATATACATCTCCCAACCAGCAATTACCCACTGTCTCTCTCTCTCTCTCTCTCTCTCTCTCTCACTCTCTCTCTGTCTCTCACTGTAGGAGTTCTATTTTTACAGCCGATTTGTTTAGTTTCTGCAAGTGGATTAGTCTGTAGTTGTGGATTTGTGAGGGAGGCTGCGGGGCCTTTCGCAGAATTCATTTACAAGCAGCACCTGCAGAACCAGCCGACTGAGAGACCACAGAGACATGACTGTTCCTCATGATGATGATGATGATGATGATGATGAGAAGGAGGACGAGGCGGAGGAGGAGGAAGAAGAAAAAGAAGAAGAAGAAGAAGAGAATGATAGTGAGGGAAGGGAACATTTCACTCAAACATCATCTGAACATTATGAACTCAGTAACCCATACAAGGTGCACATCATCTTATTGTAATACCTAGTTTTGACCTTTGGGGGGCAGCAGAGATCCTCACCAATAGGTGTGTGTGTGTGTGTGTGTGTGTGTGTGTTTGGGGGGGGGGGGGGGGGGTTGGGAGTTCATCATGTAGTGAGGGAAAGTGATAGTAGGAGTATGGAATCTTAAACTGGGGAAGTGGCTCCTTTGACCCCTGCAAACCATCATCACACTGAAGTACACTTGGCTTATACTGACATATAATACAGAAACATCAAGATCAAATATGTGGCCTGTATTTGTACCGAATCATTTACTCTATATATGCCAGCAATACATTAGATAGAAATATACTGAAAAGATACTTTTATGAAATAAAAATATACTTATAAATAGTATACTTACAAGTAGTATTAGTAGTATACTACTTAAACCTTACTCATGTTTACTTAATAATAAAGCCCATGTCTACTGGTTTTAAATATCAAAAATATATTTGTATTAAGTATATGATAAAAGAATAAGCATTTACCAAACTTGCATTCAATTTCTCATTATATAATAATGGAGATTAATTATAGTAAAAGCTTAACAAGGAGTTTCAACTAGCTTGGAGCTTTCACTGTCATCATCAACCATTACATTAATACCATCTATTTCTACACTCATTATCAATTGTATCATCTCATCTTACCCTACAGGGCCACACTGTAGTTCCATCATTACAGACTGCAGTCCATCTGTTTCTCTGCATACCTTTCACCCTGATCTTCAATGGTCAGGACCACCACAGAGCAGCTATTTTGTGGTGGGCAATTCTCAGCACTGCAGTAACGCTAACGTGATGGTGTGTTAGTGTGTGTTGTGCTGGTATGAATGGATCAGACACAGCAGTGCTGCTGGAGTTTTTAAACCCCTCAGAGTCACCGCTGCACCAACAAGAAATATATAACCATATATATAACCATAGTATCCTGTGAGCAATGATCAAGGACTACAGGACAACCAACATAAACAGTGCAGAATCAGATGAGCTTCTGTCTCTGACTTTACTTCTACAAGATGGAGCAAATACAGGGGTTGCAATGAAACCGAAACACCTGGTTTAGACCACAATAATTTATTATTATGGTGTACTTGAGCCTCCTTTTGCAGCCAATACTGTGTGAATTCGTCTTGGGAATGACATTTTTTGGATACAATCCGGTTTAGCACCCGAACATCCCTTTCAGACAGCTTCCTCTTGCGTCCACAGTTAATCCTGTTGGATGTGGTTGGTCCTTCTTGGTGGTGCTGACATTACCCTGGATACCGTGGCTCTTGATACATCACAAAGACTTGCCGTCTTGGTCACAGATGCACCAGCAAGACGTGCACCAACAATTTGTCCTCTTTTGAACTCTGGTATGTCACCTATAATGTTGTGTGCATTGCAATATTTTGAGCAAAACTGTGCTCTTACCTGCTAATTGAACCTTCACACTCTGCTCTTACTGGTGCAATGAGCAATTAATGAAGATTGGCCACCAGGCTGCTCCAATTTAGCCATGAAACATCCCACACTAAAATGACAGGTGTTTCAGTTTCATTGTCCAACCCCTGTAGGTAGGAGTATTTAATAGTGGACAGTGAGTGGACAGTGTTTAAAAACTCAAGCAGCACTGCTGTGTCTGATCCACTCAAACCAGTGAAGACCATGCCTTGGTGGGTCAGAGCTGTTTTGGTAACACAATGTTAGGTAACTGGTCTTACTTTTACTGGTTATAGCTGGTTGCATATGCAAGCAGGGCACTGTGCCTAAACTATGTTATGGACATAATAAAATTTCACTCAGCCATTTCAAACACAAACAGGTCAAAGGCTTGGCATTTTACTGACTGTAACAGCTATGTCTCTAGAAAGGTGACTATTGAGACTGATATAATGACTATTCAGGTTTACAGGTTCACGCACACCTGTACTTTATTACTGTGATCAGGCGTGCAGTGATGAATGTTTTCCCTTAAACACACCTGTTTCAAATCGATCATTAACTGAGGAGGTAATAGCTCACATCTCACATGCCAGGCTCCAGTCCTCTACTGCAGACATCACCATTTGACCCATTAACTAATTAGCTAGGTCTTTTTGAATGGAATTTAGAGAATCAGATGATCTCTAAAGAGCTATCTTTCTTAAGGAACACAGTTACTCCACACATAACCCTTTTCATGTTCAGAACCCTGGTGTTCTAGGTTTTCACAGAAGATGTTCCTTTGTTTTTTTATTTAAAGTAACAGTGTCAACTGATTAAAAAGTTTAATCATGGTAATCACACCAGTATTCTGTGATTAACAGATTAAGTAAAAATGCTAAGATTTCCTTATATTTTTGGAAGGAAGACTAAACATATAAATGTTTACTGTTGGACAAATTGTCTAAAGCATTTTTTCTCTTTCTTTTTTAAATCTCAGTGCAGTTTTGGTCATTTTTGATTAGAATGCCCCTTAACGTAGTAACAAGATCTGTTGCCTGGCTTGGTTTCCAGGGTTATAGCCGGAAACAGGGTTGAATGTTTTTAAACAAGCTTAATTGATGGAACAATGAATTCGGAATTATACAAGCAAGGAAAATGTTGGGACACCTGTGAGCTAAATTTCCAGAGAACATGGGTCATGCAGCAAGATAATGGCCCTAAACACACAAGTCGTTCTACAAAAGAAAGGTATAAGGGAAATGAAGTTGGCCAAAGAAGTCCTAACGTTAATCCAGTAGAAATGTTGTGGAAGGCTCTGAAGAAAGTAGTTCATGGGAGAAAACCCACCAACATAACAGATTTGAAGCTGTTCTGTGTGGAGGAATGGGTAAAATTCCTCCAAGCCAATGTACAGAACTTATCAACAGTTAGGAATGTTGATTTGCAGTCATTGCTGTACAAGAGGGTCAGATACTGAAAGCAAAGGTTCACATACTTTGCCACTCGCAGATATGTAATATTGGATTTTCCTCAATAAACAAGTGAACACCTGTAATATATGTGTTCTCATTTGATTTGATTTGGTTCTCCTTATCTATTTTTAGGACTTCATGAAGAAAGAAAATTCTTTCACAAACCTTTAAGCCCCACTGAGTATTATTTGAATTTCCCTGTTGGTGACTATAAGAGAGCACTGATTTGAAGCCATTCTACAGTTCACCTTTCAAACATGGTGGAGGCAGAGAGACTCTTCTTGCATTGTGTGAGCATTTCACACTCAGTTCCCAGATAAAAATGCAGAAATGTGTCTCTCTGAGGTACTATTTTGCCATACAGTTGAGAGCAACATTGTGCTATTTGGGCTGCAGCTACATATTAAGTCTAGCTTTGACTAACTTAATAATATTCTATTTTGTTGAGCTCGAGTTGGTTCTGGGTTTGGGACACAAGCCCACTGACTTTACTAGCACAAGAGATCGTAAAGTTAGGGAGATGGTAAAGTTAATTGAAAGTTATAATATAGCTAGTGGGAATGACAAAGAATTTTAAAGGTTTTTTGGAGGTTTTATTGAACCAGTTCATTATATTTACATAAATCAGAACTCTCTGGGTTGAGAGAGTTTATGAGAGTTAATTATACGTGTTTCCTGCCGTCGGTCATGATTAATCGACAGTGGTGAGAGAAGGACGGATGTTTTTTTCCAGTTCACCCTCTTGGTGCTTGCCCTATGATATTGTCGCTTGAAGCACAGCATTAACTGTGTTGCATATCTGAGTGTGTGTGTCTGTGTGTGTGTGTGTGTGTGTGTGTGTGTGTGTGTGTGTGTGTGTGTGTCTGTGTGTGTGTGTGTGAGAGAGAGAGTATAAGAGAGAGGTGTGAAAGAGGTCAGTTTCTTGAACATGGGTTTATTTATGGCTAGCACCACTGTGTGTGTGTGTGTGTGTGTGTGTGTGTGTGTGTGTGTGTGTGTGAGAGAGAGAGAGAGAGAGGGAGAGAGAGAGAGAGAGAGAGAGAGAGAGAGAGAGAGAGAGAGTGCTGTATGGTGGTGCTTAGCTGTGAATGATGGAAATGTCTTGAAATGTATGAAACCCGCCACTTTCAGGTGGTGTGCATGAAACTGAGGCCTGGATTTGACTCCCAGAATGAATGGGTTCCAAAAATGTGTGTGTCCTTCTTATGTCACGATCATACAAATCAGTTTTATGACCAAACTGGGAAACAGAACTCTGCTTTTCAGAAAAGCTGGTGGTGGAAATATAAGTAATGGCTATATGGACTCTAAGTATGTTTTTTTATGTCAACTGTCAGACCGTTAACATAGTGGTTATCCTATCGGTCCATTATCATTGCCGTTATCCTACCAAACAGTGCATATCTCTGCATTCATCCCATCTGCATCAATTTTATCCTACTGAAACACTGCATATCTTGCTTTTAGCCTGTTACCATCACAAGTCGTATAAAAAAGAAGTCATGTATTCTGCCCTTTTACCCTTTCTGTCATTTAAAAAATTGCAACACTGCAACACTTATCTGACTTATGTTACTCATTTTATTTAATATCTGGTAATGTTTTTGGATGACTACATCAGATGCCATAGCAACTGCCTAGCAACCAACTGGGATACCACAACAATCTAGCAGTACCATAGCTATCACATGGCAACACCAGAGCAACCAGCTAGTAACACTAGAGCACCCATCTAGCAATACCAATGCAACCAACTAGGATACCAACTACCAACATCATAGTAACCTTATTTTTATCTTTCAGATGTACATTTTTTATTCAGTAAATTTGTAAATAAAGCAAAAAAAAAAAAATTAAGAAGACAAGGAAGGAAAGAGAGAGAAAGTACCACACTGTTTCAGAAAGGAAGAAGAATCATTATACTGTGCATGTGAAAGCCGATGGGGGAATGAGATGTCTACATACAAATTAAAGTAAATGAGAAGCTTTCTGTTTTATAATAAACATCTAAACACCATCCAAGTGAGATGATTTCTCTCTCTCACTCACTCCCTCCCTCCTTCTCTGCCCTTTACAGACTACAAAACCCACAATCACACAGTACACACCACCAACACCTAACCACCAAAGAGAGGGTGAGTGAGAGAGAGAGAGAGAGAGAGAGAGAGAGAGAGAGAGAGAGAGAGAGAAATGCCACAGCAATTATCTGGGATGATAAAGAAACTGTCTAGCAACTACAAAACAACCCCATTGCATCACCTGAGATACCAACGCAACTCCATGGAAACCACCTAGCAACAGCATCCAGATACCATAGCAACACTGTATCACCTAAGAGAGAGAGAGAGAGAGAGAGAGAGAGAGAGAGAGAGAGAGAGAGAGATGCAACCCCACCTGGGACACCATGGCAACATGCCTACCAATTACCTAACAACAAAAGATACCATAGCAACTGCCTGGCAACCACTTAGCAATACCACCTCAGCCATAGCTACCATCCAGCAGTACCATCATGAAAGAGAGAGCACAACACCACTTCAACCTCTGGGATTCCATGACAACTGCCTAGCAACCACTTAGCAACACCAAGCAAGCCCCTGGGATATCATTTCATCCACCTTGCAATACCACTTGTAAAAGCAAGAAAGAGAGAGAGCTCTGGCAGGAAGGTACACTACAGTGCTTTATGAATAGTTTTATTAATGTAGGCTAAAGCACACACACACACACACACACACACACACACACACACACACACACACACACACACACACACACACATACATTCATCCCTTTTTCCCAAATTCTCTGGGATGAATCTGCCCGGAAAGAGGCAGACAACACACACACACACACACACACACACACACACACTTACATAACTCAGAGCAGAGCTCAGCAGCAGGCCGGTCTACAGATGGTGATTTTAGCTGCTGTGTGTTTATGTTCAGAGCGCTGGTAAAAATATAAAGCGCTCTGGCTGCAGTTTGTTGGGCGTACAGCAGCCGGCTGGCACCAGCCACCAACCAGCAAGCCAAAACCACAAGGGTACTGGGGCAATACACACACACAGGTTTCTTTGGCCCAGATTGCACTGTGTGAGTTGGCAGGGCCTGTGAAGCAAGGACATAATCACTGTCAGAACTAAACCCTGTATCTCCATTTTTGACGTGTTTCACGACCATATGAAAAACGCTGGTCGATGGTCGGAGAAAAACTGATCTCTGAAGTTCACACATTCAAACACTTAAAGATCTCCCTCCCTCTGTTTCTGAAAATATCTCTGTACAAACAGAGACAAAAACTTATGTGAGCATGCTCGCGCTGTACATCTGAAATAGAGAGACATCAAAACAGCACAAACAATGCAAACACAGAGGCCTAATCCCAAATTACACACTACTCCCTATGTAGTGAACAATGCATCAATCTATTATTGTAATAGAACCGTATTAACCTTTATTCATTTGTACATATATGAAATCTAGTCCTATCAGCCCAGAATGCCGACGCTGTAGCTGTGTGGGTGGTATGCCATTCTCAGCACTGCAAAGACATGGACATGGTGGCGTGTTACTAAGCAATCACTAAGCAACTCTATAATTAGCTTAAGTGGTGAGAATTCTGGTGTGTTGGAGGTAAACACTCACTCATTAAGCAGAACAGGAACTTATTTTACTGAGTGCTGGCTTATTTCCGGTGTTTGGTGAAAATGGCCTATTGCTTTGCATCCAACTAACAACACCCTAACAACTACTAACCAACTCCATAGCAACCACCTTAGCAACACTACAGCAACTTCCTCAGATACCATTGCAACTTTTCCTTGGGCTCAGTCCTGCAGCTCAACTGTGAGGACTAATATAGGTCTTTTTATGGTTGATCAAGCAGCTCCATGGTGGGGCCTACTTCAGCTCTTTTGTTAAAGCCCTGACTTACAGCTCCATGGTGGGGCCTACTCCAGCTTTTTTTAATTGAGCCATGAATTGCAGCTCAAATATGGGGACTATAACACTCTTCTTAGGCACAGACCTACAGCTCCAGTGTGAGAAATATGACAGCTCTTTTTAGGCCCAGTCTTGCAGCTTCACTCTGGGGACTATTACAGCTCTTTTCTTTGGTGGGACCTACTGCAAGTTTTTTTCTTAGGAATCTATTACATATCTTTTCTTTAGGCCCAGTCCTGCACCTCAATTATGGGGATTACTACAGCACATTTCAGGCCATCTTTCTTTATTTTATACTCATTTGACCCACTGTGTTATGAACACACAGGGATTAGACCTCCACATTTTACCCATCCACACACACACACACAAACACACACACACATTAGTGAATTCACACACCAGGGGGCAGTGAGCACATGTGCCCAGAGTGGTGGGCAGCCCTATACACAGCGCCCGAGGAGCAGCTGGGGAATTCAGTGCCTTGCCTAAGGGCACTTCATCATGTCCTCCCAGTTCAGGGAATCAAACCAGTGACCTTCCAGTCACAAGGCTGGTTCCCAAACCACCATGTCTTGCAATTCCACTGTGAGAACTATTACTTATCTTTAGGCCCAATTGTACGGCTCTACTGTGGGGAATATTACAGCTCTTTTTTTAGTCATAGAGCTCCACTGAGGGGACCACTATTGATCTTTTTATGCAGCTCCTCTATGGGGACTTTTACAGCTTTTTTCTTTACACTCTGTCCTGCAGCTCCATGGTGGGGTCTGTTATGGCTCTTTTTTATAGGTACATTCATATAGGTACTATTTCACTCTTTTCTTTAGGCCCAATCATGCACCTCCAATTTGGGGACTATTACAGCTCTTTCCTAAAGATACAGTCATGCAACTCCATGATACGGCTATCTCTATCTCTTTTCTTATGTTTCTTATGTTATCTATCTATCTATCTATCTATCTATCTATCTATCTATCTATCTATCTATCTATCTATCTAATAAGCAATTCATTAGATATAGACCTGCAGCTTTCTACTACAGCTCTTTCTAGGCCTAGTCTTGCAGCTGCAATGGGGGAACTATTACAGTTATTTTCTTTAGGCCAAATAGTGCAGCTCCATGGTGGGGCCTATGCCAGCTTTTTTCTTATGGCCCAGTCCTGCAGCTCCATTGTGGGGACTGCTACAGCTCTTTTTAGGCCTAGTCTTGTGGCTACAATATGGGAACTATTACAGCTATTTTCTTTAGGCCGAATAGTGTAGCTCCACTGTGGAAACTATTACAGGTCTTGCAGCTCCATGGTGGGGCCTACTCCAGCTTTTTGCTTATGGCCCAGTCCTGCAGCTAAACTGTGGGAACTATTACAGCTCATTTTTAGGACCCAATTCTGCAGGTCTGCTGTGGGGATTATTACAGCTATTTTCTAGGCTCATTCATGAAGCTTCATTGTGGCAACTATTACATCTCCTTTCTTTAAGTCCAGTCATGCAGCTCCACTGTGGGGAGTACTGAGGGTCTTTCTCTTTAATCTAATCGTACAGTTTCACTGTGAGGCTACTGAAACTCTTTTTAGGCCCAGTCCATCAGCACCACTGTGGGCACTATTACAACTCTTTTCTATACATACAGTCATGCAGCTCCACTGTGGGGACTACAATCACTATTCTCTTTAGGCCCAATATGCAGCTCCATTGTGGGGCCTACTCTATCTCTTTTCTTTAGGTACAGTTATGCATCTCAAATCTGAAGAATATTACAGCTCTTTTAGGCCCATTTCTGTAGCTCCACTGTTGGGACTACTACAGCTCCTTTTTTAGGACAATTCACGGAGCTTTATGGGGGCCTACTGTGGGGAGTTTTACAGCTCATTTCATTTGAACTAGTGCCGCATCTCCATGGTGTGGCCAACGTTTTTGTGTGGGGACTAGTGCAGCTCCTTTAAGGCCCAGTCCTGCATCTACACAGTGGGAACTATTATAGCTTTTAACTTTAGGCCCAATCATGCAGCTCCATGCTGGGCCCTACTCCAGCTTTTTTCTCCTATAGCACCACTGGGTGGCATGGTGGTGCCACAGGGACTGTGCATGTCAAACAGCTCCAGGGGCTTGGGGTTGTAGGTTTGATCCCCCTCTGTGAGGGGTTTGGTGCATTGTCCCTGTTTCCATGTGAGTTTCCTCCTGCTTCCCAAAAATGAACATTAGACCATTCTACATTGCCCCCTGTGTCTGTGATATTCAGGAAGAAGCCGTTAAGATAATGACTGCTCCATGGAGGTGCAGCTACATTGTGGGAACTACTAAAGCACTTTTCTTTAGGCCCAGTCCTGTAGCTCCACTGACAGGACTATTACAGCTCTTTTTACAACAACATTGTGGGTACTATTACAGCTATTTCCTTTAGTATTAATTGTGCAGCTCCATGGTGGGGCCTTCTCCAGCTTTTTTCTTATGGCCAAGTTCTGCAGGTCCACTGTGCTGCAGTTTGACTGTAGGCTCCATGGTGGGGACTATTAGAGGTCTTTTCTTTAGGTTCTGTCCTGCAGCTTCAGTATGTTGACTAGTGGTCTCTTTTAAATCCTAGTACTGTAGCTCCACATTGGATACTGCTATACCTCTTTTTAGACCCTGTCTGGCAGCTTCACATTTACAGGTCTTTTCTTTAGGCCCAGCCATGCAGCTCCATGATTGGACCCACTCCAGCATTTTCTATTGTCTTGCAACTACACTGTGGGGCCAACTACAGATATTTTCTTTATTCACAGTTTTGTAGTTACACTGTAGGAATTATTACAGCTATTTTGTCCTAGTCCTGCAGCTCAACTGTAGAGACTACAACAACCTTTTATAGGCCCAGTGCTGCAGATCTGTTTTTTTTAGGCCTTGCCATGCAGCTCCATTGTAGGGCCTACTTCATTTTAAGTAGACCTAGTCAAAGAGCTCCACTGCATGACATATTCTCCTCTGTAAAGTGTAATGCAAACATATCCAGTTGTCCCCATGATGCAGTTCCACAGTGGGCACAATTACAGATTTTGTGTATAGCTTTATTCTATGGCATGTTACACATCTGCTCCCACTCTGTACTTGGGTTTGATAAGCCCATGTCCCCCTAATGCAGCTCCATGCTGGGCCTCATAGTCCGAGTGACCCTGTATTTCTACAGAATAAAAGTCCTCTGTGCTCCTTATATAAGGGGCAATGAAACAGCCCCCCTCTGTTTGAGCTGTATAATCACCTAATCTCTAACCAACTCCACCTTACACACACACACACACACACACACACACACACACACACACACACACACACACACACACACACCTCTAAGACACACATCTCTCTCTCTCTTTTTCTCTCTTTACATCATATAAGCCATCCTGTATGCTGGCCAGGGGAAATGAAATGTTTGTTTCTCCTCCCCCTGGGGGAACGTGTGTGTGTGTGTGTGTGTGTGTGTGTGTGCGTGTGTGTGTGTGTGTGTGTGTGTGTGTGAGAGAGAGAGAGAGAGAGAGAGAGAGAGAGAGAGAAAGAGAAAGAGAGAGAGAGAGAGAGAGAGAGAGAGAAAGAGTTATCAGTTCCTTAACCTTGTCAGTCATTTATTAATGAGAGAAGGTGCTGAAAGCTTGTGTTATTATGAATATTTTGTATGTGTAGACATGCATGTGTATATGAATGTGACAGTGCTGTGTGTGTGTGTGTGTGTGTGTGTGTGTGTGTGTGTGTGTGTGTGTGTGTGTGTGTGTGTGTGTGTGTGTGTGTGTGTCTGTGTGTGTGATGTATAGAATCTACAGGGCCCCTAGGTAACGTGGCCTGAGTCTTGAGGAAAATCCACTCATTTCCTGTAGCCAGGAGGGACAGATGAGTAGAGTGTTACAGAGCAGCAAACAGTCTAACACATCACACACATGCACACACACACACACACACACACACACACACACACACACACACACACTAACATACATACACACATAGGCACACAGGCCAAGCATTTTACGTTATAGGTCAAGATCAAGTTCAAATATCGACAAGGCCAAGTCATGATATAGTTCAAATGAGATAAAAGTACAAAAACTGTCGAGTCCAGGACAAGTCTGAGTACAAATAGGGTTCAGTGCAGCACAAGTCCAAATACAAATGATGTTGAGTCCAGCACAAGTCCGAGCACAAACGCTGCTGAGTCCAGGACACATCTGAGTCCAAATACTGTGAAGTCCAGGACACGTAACTATTAAGTACTATTAAGTCTAGGTCAAGTCCAAGTACAAACCCTACTGAATTCAGAATGTCAGTATACAAAGATTGAGTCCAGGACATGTCAGAGTACAAAGACTGTGAGGTCTAGGACAAGTCCAAATACAAATAATGTCAAGTCCAGGAGAAGTCAGAATACAAAAATTATTGAATCCAGGACAAATTAGAGTACAAATACTACACAAATTCACCAAATGTCTGGAGTACAAATACTTTTGAGTCCAGATGTGAGTCTGACTCCACAGATATGTCTATGACTGTAGGAACATCTGCAAGGTCAGCTGTCTTTGCATTCCATCTCACTCAGCTCTGTTGTGGTTCACACAGCGTCACTGCTTTCTATATAGCACAGTGTGGCTACTTCACAATTGCAGAACACAAACACACACTTGGTGTAGTGTGTGTGTCTGTTGCTTTGTGTAACAGCTCTGTGGCTTCCATTCACATACCCTAAAACTAACGGATAAAGTGTCGGTCTGTGTGAGGGTCACGAAATTAAAGACGATGTATGCGAATGTGTGTATGTGTGTGTTCTTGTGAGACATTTGAGTGTTTACTGCTTTGGTGTATTCTTTTAAGACCGGTACTGCGCCCCTCACAGTTTATAGTAGAAACCGTCCAGACTGGCTCTGTCATTAAGATCCAGAGCCACACAGCAGCACATCCGTGTCACTCAGTTCAACTCGGATTAACTGTCAGGCCAGCGTACATGAGGAGCAAGAAGTGAAGGGTCAGCAAGTGAACAGTCAGTTCTTAAAGTTGATGTGTTGAACCCAAAAAAAATTGGCAAGCAGTAAGTAAGAATTGGTGATTCTTGGATAAGAACCAAATTGTCATGTTCTCAACTGGGTCAGAACATCTCCAAAACATCAGGCAGATCTTTTGAGGAGTTCCCAGTAGGCCAGAGGTAGGCAGTCCTGGATTCTTGCACAGTGGTGTGGTTTTCCTGCTCAAGCACACCTGCTCCAACTTACCTGTTAATTGCCAGGTTTAGAAGAGCAAGCAAATCAGCTTTACAGGAATCCAGACCTCCAGGAACAGAATTGCCTACACCTGCAATAGTGATCAGTAGAAGTGCTCCAAGGAAGGAAAACTTGTGAAGGAGAGATTGTTAGATACACAAGGCATATTGATGCTCATGGAGGTTCCACCTCCAAATATGACTGTAAGGATCTACAGTAAGGTGTTGGGGTTTCAGATACCATGGATCACCTTCCAAGGTGTTGCTCAGTCAGAGGTTATTTATACCTACACAAAATTAGGCTGGTGATTTAAAAGTTATATCTGGGACAGAAAAGGGGTTCTAGTACTTTAATTGGATGTGGAGAAATGGGCAGACCTGAGACACTTTGAGGAGGGCCAGATCATATTATCCAGATGACTGGGGATCAAGACGTGCCGAGTTCCTGGTCTGAATGTCCATGATAAGGGCCTGCACTGTACATGCAAGAGTTAAAACTACACCATAGAGGGATGGACTGAAGGTGGCCTTGTCCAATGTACACTGTTTAGATTTATTTACACATGGATGGCCAGGTACAGGTGTACTGTTTATCTGTGGCAGGCAGTTAAGTGTGGGATCTCTGTTAGATGATAGCTGCACAATCAGTTTTCACAGTAGACGTATTGAATGTGGAAAAACAGGTAACTTCAGAACATTGGGGAGGTTTTTTTTAAACACAAATTTTCCTTGAATTTGGAAGTGCCAACGCTCTTAGGAACTGCCATCATTGCATCAAATCTGGGCAGCCAACATGCTTGGAACAAAGTGCAAGGTCCGAGCTCCACAGACGCCTGTGCTGGCCAGCATGTGGGGAGAGAGACCCATCTATGGGATTGTTCTGGCGGATTTAAATGGTAAGTGGGACAGTAGGATCTCATAGTCAACCTATTCAATTTGAAACCATGGGCAGCACAAGTACTTGACACATTTTGACAAGAGTCAGATTGTTATGTCTACACAACTGGGGACTGGAGCATTCCTGGTTAGCACTATTGAGTACCTGTTGACTTGACAATAGTCCAAGGAGGTACAAACCGCGAAGCAGCAACAGGATGTCATGTGTTGATGCTTGAGGGTGAATGCTACCCCACCTGTATGGAAGTGCAAGAACACACAGTGCAACACACCCTGCTCCATATGGCACTGCATAACAAGTCAGAGGGCCAATGATAAGCATCAAATTTGTACCTTGGTCCTGTTTTCTTTACAACCAGGTAACAACCAGGTTGGGTGTACTGTTTACTTGTAGGAAGTGCTGTAGCAACAAGTTTGATCTTCCATCCCACAACTCGCAAGACGTAATGGATCTGCTTCTAATGACCACAGGACAGAGGTCTTGTAGAGAGAGACGTTTTATGGAATGTGGAAGCAGGTGGTCATAATGTATTGGTTGATTTGTGTTTAGAATCTCAGACCAGGTGACTGTACTTTAATCCCTTAAACACACACACACACACACACACACACACACACACACACACACACACAGGATAATACCAAAACAACAAAACATTAATTTTAATTTAACGCACCATGAGAGAAACACAGTGTACATAGCCAATTCTCTCTCTCTCTCTCTCTCTCTCTCTCTCTCTCTCTCTCTCTCTCAAAGAAAAACACCAATTTGCGTCTTTTACTGAAAATCATGCGAGACAGCAGGCGGCTTTGCGCCAAAAAGGAAACGAAAAGCTTTTGCAGAGGAGTGTAATTGCTATGTCCAGCACTGTCTGAAGTCAACTGGACAGTCACACAGGTTTTATTGTTTTGGCTCAGACCATTGGACTCAGAATGAAACAACATCTGGGAGTCCTAAGTATGGAAAGCCAGCTTAAATTTGAGGGGTTTTAACATCTATATTGAATTAACTGTATAGAAACCACAGCCTACTTTATACAGGCTTACCATTAAAATGGCCAAATATAACTGGACAAATTAATGTTGGACTGTGCACTGAGGCTTATATCGTGGGAAACATCTCTCTTCAAGTGTCTGAAAAGTGCCATAGCCTCCCAAGTTCACAGAGTGTAGAAATCTATAATATATAGTAATAAAGTGGATGGGTGATTTTTTTAATGAGATACCTACAATAATCCACCAAAACATTAAGACCACATTCTTTGTTTCTACATTTACTGTCCATGATATGAGCTATATTTACCATATAGAAACACTTCGTAGTTCTATAATTACAGACTGTAATCTGTTTTTCTGCATACTTTATCCTCTCCTTCCTACTATGGAAAAAAAAAAAATATGCATGGAAGCATGATGCTGCCACCACCATACTTCACAGTAGGAATGGTACTGGCTAGGTGATGAGCAGTGCCTGGTTTCCTCCAGATATGAGGCTTGGCGTTCAGCTGCCTTTTGGCAAACTCCTTTTACTAAGGAGTGGCTTCCATCTGGTCACTCTACCATACAGGCCTGATTGGTGGAGTGCTGCAGAAATGGTTCTCCTCTCTCCTCTATGAGCTCCATTTTGAGTGCCATGGCAAAGGCTGTGCATACTTATGTACATGTTATAGCTTTGTGTTTTATTTTTAATACATGTGCAAAAATTCACTTGAGGGGAAAAGCAATTTTATCCATTTTGGAATAAGGTTGTAACAAACGTGTGACGCCCTGTAAATACCTTCCAGAATCACTGCAGGTAGGAGTGTCTAATGAGTGAACAGTGAGTGAACACAGAGTTTAAACATTCCAACAGCACTGCTGTATATGATCTACTCATACCAGCACAACACACACTAACACAACAGCACTATGTCAATGTCACTGCAGTGCTGAGAGTGACCAATCACCCACATAGTACCTGCTATGTGGTGGTCCTGTGGATCATTGAAGAACAGGGTGAAGAGAGGTTAAGAATGTATGCAGAGAAACAGATGGAATACTGTCTGTAATTATAAAACCACAACATGCTCCATTGTGGTCAGTGGAGCTTACCTAATGGGCAGTGACAGTAGAAACAAGGAGATGTTCATAATGTTATGGCTGATTGGTGTGCCTATCTGCACAGAGTGCATTTGTATTTACCATCCTTAAAGGAACATCAGCGGCCTATTTAATAGTACACTCTTTTGCAACACCGAGGACAGAAATATCATGGCAGACAGCTGAAGTAGATGATGTCAGAATTCTTTCCCTGGTAAAGACAAAAACACTTCTCAAAATCTATTCTAACAATCTCGAGGAGGTAAGAGTATCACTGTCAGAGTCTACAATCAAGAGACGCCTTTCCGAAATGTAAATACAGTGAGTTTACTTCAAGGTACAAACCACTGGTAACAATCCACAACAGAAAGGCCAGAATAGACTGACAGAAAGCATCTAAAACATTTAGATGTTCATTCCAGAGTTCCACAGTTCCACAGATCGCCTCTAGGCCACGTCTGGCATTAGACATGGTGCTCATAGGTTTTATTCTATTGGCACTAGACAAGCTGTGTGTGCATTTGCACATGTGTCTCAGCAATGGGTGCAACCTCAAGTACCCACAAACGTTTGGATACAGAGTGTATATAGTACTGGCATAGTAATTAGGCATTGGCGCATACCATGTAAAATGTGCTGTCTTTACTGACATTACTGACATACTGAGATGCTCACACACACAAACACACACACATTTTTGGGCTGTGTATAGACGGTGTGTCGGCTGTTAGCACCGTTTTAGCTGCATGATTATTATAATCATAGCTCTCACTGAAGAGCAGCAATGGCTAGAATTGTGATGAATTGTGTTGAGTACAGGAATGTGTGTGTGTGTGTGTAAGAGAGAGAGAGAGAGAGAGAGAGAGAGACAGACAGACAGAGAGAGAGAGAGAGAATTTGTACAGGATAATTGTATTTTATATTTGAGGTGAATTCAGCTCACTACATTGTGTTCTTACATTGTTCTTACACTGTGTCTGTGTGTGTGTGTGTGTGTGTGTGTGTGTGTGTGTGTGTGTGTGTGTGTGTGTGTGTGTGTGTGTGTGTGTTTGTAGGGCTTAGACAGCATTATAAATTGATGTTTGATCATGGCAACACTTTGAGTTGAATGTATGTATGTATGTATGTAATTAGTTATTCTGTGAGCTCCTATCTATGTGTGTGTGTGTGTGTGTGTGTGTGTGTGTGTGTGTGTGTGTGTGTGTGTGTGTGTGTGTAGGTTATTCTGGTGTTGTTATGAGAGAGGACGTTAGTGATTATGGCTGTAGAAGTGACCACACCATGGTTTAAGCCTTCACACAGGGAAATGCCTGTGGCCTGTGTGTGTGTGTGTGTGTGTGTGTGTGTGTGTGTGTGTGTGTGTGTGTGTGTGTGTGTGTGTGTCTGTCTGTAGATGTGACTGCTGTTCTTCTATCTATGCCCATATCTGCTTTTTCAGGTAGCAGTGTGAGAGTGAAAATATATATACACACATGTTTCATTAGTGTGACACACTGAGGATGAGCGGCACTGCATATGTCTGTGTTTTTTCCTGGTGTATAGTGTGTGTGTGTGTGTGTGTGTGTGTGTGTGTGTGTGTGTATGTGTGTGTGTGTGTGTGTGTGTGTGTCTGTGTGTGTGTGTGTGTGTGTTTGCTTGTGTTCTGCTTTAAACCCTAAAGTCCCTAAATATCCAAGCACTGTGTAGGGTGGAGCCACCAACATGCCCAATCTCTCTCTCTCTCTCTCTCTCTCTCTCTCTCTCTCTCTCTCTTCTCTCTCTCTCTCAATCTCTCTCTCTCTCTCTCTCTCTCTCTCTCTCTCTCTCTCTCTCTCTCTCTCAGAATTGTCTTCAGTTGCTTTTTTTGTGCTACAGATTTAAAGGTGCATCAACTTGACATTGTTCCTAACTGTAAAGCTAAAGAGCAACACCAGCTGCCTTTTAACACGGCCTCCTTTCTCTGAGCTGCTGCTGGTCATTGTGACATAATGAGTATATTATTTTACAGAGAGATAATGTAACAATAACATGCTGGACTGCTGTCCTCCTCAAACATCAGGAATGCATTGCTACCCTGCTGCCTATGGCCCTCGTCCACCATCGCCAGTGTGAAATTAACATGCTGGCTAATGAGCTATCCTATATTGTTACTGCAGCATTCGTGTGCCAACTACAGTCCTCATCCTGGCTATGGGCCTCGTTAGCACTGTTTTTATGCTGGGCCCCTTGTACCCGTTTATGTCACGTGAATTAAACTTATTTCTGAGATTTGTTGGCAGGCAGACATTATTTCATACCCTATCAAACTTTTTTCACTGCTTACAGATGATATGCCTTTACATAGGCAGGACTGGGAAGTAGGGCAATGATGTAATCAGTAAACAACATTGTCAACCCTTATTCTGACAAAATCTGATTTTCAGCAGTTATTCCAGATTATTGTGTGAATGTAAATTTGTTGATCAGATAACTGAAAAAAATCCGATTTTCTGCAGGTATTGTATTATTGAATAAAGGTAAACACACTCACTGTTTTCATCGTCCAAGTGATTTACTCACTGGTCCCCCAGAGAAAAGCTACTGGGTCATTATGGCAACCAGAAATGTGCCATAATGTGATCCTGATGCCTGAGAAAAGCCATGGCAGTGAAATAGTGTCAATAATTGTAAATCTTCATGGTCACTTTGGCAACCAGAAACATTGGTTCCATGTCCATGTTTCAGTTGCTGGATCTTTGATAGACAGATTTGCAATTTTCCTGTCATGTTGGGGTAATAGCTAGTCACTAATGATCTGCTGAAAATATTTAATAGATTGGTTTCAGACAGTACAAAACACAAAACACGTGTTTTCACTACATCATGCTGTTTTCATTATGTCTGTGTTTCACTTGACTGTCTACATTGCTGCCAGGTTTTGCCACAAAATTGATTAAGTTGGGGGGTGTTTTCTGTTTGGTAAACGTTTTAAACAAACGGTGGCTCTAAAATGTAATACTTCATGAATCAATACTTGATTTCAGAAAATGACAATGAGAGAAGGGATTGCCAGACTTGCAGTATGCCCATCAAAGTTGGTCATTATGTCTGGGATACTTTCTAAACATGTTTCATGCTTTAGTGTCAGAGAGGAAGACATGTTTGATGGTAGCCCCCCTCAATCATATCACCAAGCCTGAGAAAAGCCAGGGTAGCAAAACTGCAACAGTCAGTGAAACTGTATGAAACCAAAAAACTGTAACAGTATCAGTGTAACAGGCTCACTACAGCAACCATAAACATGTTTTTATGACTTTGTGTCATCCAATGATTATTTTCCTCAAAGGGTTGCCAGATATGCAGATTTACCATCAATTGGGGGTATTTATAAATGTAAACTATGTAATAACTTGATTTCATATAGAAGACAGTGAAACATAAGAGCAAAGAGAAAGGCAGACAGGATGGCAGGTTAGAGGGGGTTGTGTTGATTGCAAAGCTTGAGTTGGTTGTGAAAATCAGTTACAGTTACAGTTACAATGAAAATGTATCAAATAGCTGAAGAGAATACATATTTTAAGCTGCATGTAAACAACCAAAGTATCCTGTTTCCATCATGTCTGTGTTTCATTTTCTGTTTCTATGCCATGCAGGGTTGCCAGATCTGTGAATACAAATAAATACATTTGGTTTCAGACAGTAAGAAATGATAAGAAACCTTCTAATGGGCTGGGCCAGATATACACAGACATCCACAGAAGGGACAGAATGATCAGAAATATGACATTTAATAGCCACTTTAAGACCTCCTGAAATCTTAGTGCCAAGGTTGAGTAAAGCCACTGTAGTGAAGCTGTTAGTCAGTGAAACAGCTGGTAAACACAAGGGATTCAGGGTCACTGCAGAAACCAGATACACTGTGTTCATATTTCACCTGCTGTGTTGCCAGATTTGCAATATTTGGGTAGTTTCTGAAATGAATTATGCAATATTTTTGTGGAATTATTTACACAAAAGGAAAATATTTAAAGCCTTTCCTACCAAAACCCATCATGTCAGAAAACAACCTGTGTCATAAACTCTCTGCACCAATCGCTCTCATTGTGGCTTTGGTATGGTAACAGCCAGCCATGACTACAAACACTTAGAATTTTGATCTGTGTTTCCTCCTCAACAATGCAAGAGCTGCATCTCCAAGATTTGTTTAGGATCAGTTCAGATGCAGCTGTGAGTGAAAGCTCTCTCAAAGTTTTATTCTATGATGCCCAATCTCAGATCACTCCCTCTACCCTATGTAGTGCACTTTGTAGGTTGTGAAATAGCAGCACATCCAGCCAAACAGTCCCTGATCTGTCTGATTTAACGTCATTTAAATTCATCAGACAGTCCGTCAGCTCTCTGTTTAACATGGTCTCACTGATGCCCCTACCATTTCTCTGGGGACCTGACCATTGAAGGACAGAGCGAAAGGAGGTGAACAAAGTATGCAGAGAAATTGCAGTCTGTAATTATAGAACTACAAAGTGCTCCTGTATGGTCAGATGAGCTGATGTAATGGACAGTCAATGTAGAATCAAGAACAATACATTTGGTTGACCCCCCAGTTACTTTCAAATATGTTTGATGGTGAATCTGATGTGTAAGGTTTTCAGTGCAGCTCTTGAAGGCCTAACCAATGGAAGAGTTTTCCTGGATATATCTACCACAAAGGGTTTGGTCTTAATTGCAAAGATGTCCATTCGAAGATACTCAAAATCAAAGACTATTATTTTAGTATTTGCAGAGTCTACATACGGGAAGTCTGAGGCCTTCTCTTAATCATGTATGAGGCTTTCCACCTCATTTTCTGTCTCTTATCCATTTCTTGGACACTTGCGGGAAAGGTTTGTACTTCACTCCCAGCAAGGCCTCCGCACATGACGCTTCTCGGTGATTGGCTCAGGGTGTGGTATGGCAGGCAGAGGGGCGGTTCCTGCTTAATGATGGTGTGTGTGCTCTGTGCGTGTTTGATCTGGTCTGCCCGGGTTATTTGGAGAGCACGAGGATCGTTTGGTTTGGAGTGTAATTAGAGTATTTGGTCAGAAAGAGAGTAATCAGAGCTGTCTGGGTGGTGTTTGAGTGTATGCACACACACACATACACATACAGACAGTTGCGTATGCACATCATGAGCTATAATTTTGTGCACCGGTGAATAAAACTATGCCCGAAACACAGGGAGGTACTAAAATACAGATACGGCCTCGACGGCCAGGCGTACGCGAAGACGTGTGGATGTGTATGTTTGTGTGTACTGACCATGCACTGCCTCAGGGACTGGGTGTGTTGATATGTTTAGAGTGAGTGTACACACATACACAAAACCACCCAATGCCCCATTTACTGCTCTTACTGCAGCTACCAAGCCTTACCACTAGGGGTGCCACTATTATCCAGGCCATAATGGCTTCATACAATTGACTTACACACTTTATGTAGTCCATAAGCCTGCTCTTTAAGAGTGTGCCTAGAGACCATCCCTACTACTGTGTAAGTCTGTGGCTTTGGCTGTTTGATGTGGTTCTGGAGTCTGGAGTCCACTGCCTTGAAAACAGCAGGGAAGAAACAGTTGCCTCTAAAAGCAGCAATACACTGAATGTGAATGCTCCCCAAAACCACTTCACAGCCTCCAAGAAGGCTTTTGGTGAAGGCTTTGTGCGTCAGAGCTAATCGACTTGTACAATGATTCATTTTCTCCTGATCAATAGTGTGACCCAGTTCTGAGTATGTTATGTTTTCCCTGGACCTGCTATGGCTTGAGGTGGAAATGCCTTAACTCTACTGGACTGTGTTCCAGTGTCCTCCTACCCCTCTGTTGGTTTACCTGCAAGTTAGTCCTGCTCAGAGTCAGGACAGAGGTGGCTTCCTTCTATGATGTTGCCTGGACTCAATAATACAAGTAATGTAAGTTATTGTCTGTAAATTTTATTACTAAAACATCAGTCTTATTAATCAGTTATCAAAGTCTTATTGTTCAATACATACTTTCATTTTTTCTTTATTATGAATTATTCAGGATCTAGTATAAATAATTCAGTATCCTTTATGTATTATTTAGTATCCACAGTGGATTATTCAGCATCTACCATGAATGATTCAGTATCTACTAGGAATTATTCAATATCTACTATGAATTATTCAGTATGTACTACGAATGATTCATCATCTACTATGAATAATTCAGTATCCATTATGTATTATTCAGTATCCACTATAAATTATTCCTCATCTATTATGAATAATTCAGTATCGACTACGAATTATTTGGTATGCATTATGATTATGTAATATATACCTACTGCTGTTAATTTTTTTTATATCCACTAGGAATTATTTAGATTTTATTATTAATTATTCAGCATTTGCTATTTTATAATCCACTTTAATGAAGTTGATATACAGTTTATTCTTGTAGAAGGATACACTCAATGGTGTAAGAAAATAGTCTAATAGTCTTTTTATGTCAGTATTTTAATGTCATAATTATTTCATGTAAAACACGTAGGTTCACTAGTTTGTTCTGATAGTAAATTAAATGGCTATATTTATGTTGTCATGGCGATGCCTTCTCCATTCACCACCACTTTAAGCAGATTTGAATCATTTGACATCAAAATCTATAGTTTTGGATGGATCTCCTCTTTAAAAGGTTTACATGGATCATTGTGGCTTAGGTTACAGTTAGGTTAGGTGTAGCACAGCTGCATTTATGTACAATTATACAGAAGGACATTAATCACCCGTAGAAAGACCAGCATACACACTTTCTGCTCTCAGGTAGAAACAGTGTTTCCCCCAAAGTGCTCATAAAGTCAGTTCTATTTAAAGCAACTTCATGTCAATGAAGAGGTCAGGGCCTGTTTGGACAGCATGTTGCTCTTTAGATCATATTTAGATCTAAGTCCAGATTCAGCAGCCAAATTCTCACTGCTAACCTTCTGTGGAAAATTGCACAGCTCAAGTGCGTGATTAAGTGACTAAAAGTGCCCATAATGAAAGTAGTGGGTCATTTAAGTCACTTTTCCCCACTCTGCCCACTCTTTTACACACTGAACACTCCATTGAGAGCAATAATTACACTTTGAATTAGAAAAGTTGTCCAGGTAAATGAAACATAACTGCCGTACAGAGTTCTGAAAACCTTAATTTCACCTATGTATTCCCTTTACACCGGCCTCGTCACCGTACAGAGTACAGTGCTAAATTATGCGGAAACCCGCAGGACACAATGTAGTACTGTACGAATGCTTATACATAGAGCAGCCATAACATTAAAACCACCTGCTTAATATTGTGTAGGCCCCCCTTGTCCTGCCAAAACAGCTCTGACCCATCAAGGCAGGCTCCCATGAACCTGTTGACTGGTTGTGCTTTCTTGGACCACTTTTGATACATACTGACTACTGCATACTGGGAACATCCCCACAAAACCTACCTGATGTTCATAAGATGTTCTGACCTAGTCATCTCAAACATCACAGTTTGGTTCTTGTCAAAGTGTCTCAGATGCTTACGCTTGTACTTTTTTCCTGCTTCAGCATCAACTTCAACAACTGACTGTTCAACAACTGACTTGCCTATTACACAAAGTTGAAAAAGTGTGGGATTGCAATGATATTCAGATGAAAGCTATAGGTTACCTTAATTATAATGCACATACTGTAGACTGATATGGGCAATATATATATAGAAGTAATGTCTCGTGAAACTCCTGAATCATTTGCATGTCTCATGATGTCAGACCTAACCACCAAGTTTTGTTCTCTTTGGAGATTCCTTCTGGGTGCATCTATTTTTTTAATGAAGTGTGTATTAACATCCCATCCACTGACAGTCACTGAGTTGACCTAATTGGTTTTAATGCTATGGCTCTTTGGTGTATAACATAATAGCTCTTATTGCGCCATATTGAACCCTGTGGTAAACATCAACAATCTAAACCCCATACATTTTAGGTACACACTGTTATGCCCCTGAATCTCAAGTGCAGAAGGCATAAATATTCCAGCATAAGCTGACACTGTCATACATCTAAGTGACATCACAAAACAGGCAACTCTGCAGCTTGGGTGGTATTCCAAGTGGAATCTATGGTGTTGTTGAGTGGGTGCCATGATGAGGTTGTTAGAGTACAGTATGTAGTTGAGTGATTGATGAAGTATCTCAAGTGGTTGCAAAAGTCTTGCTTAGTGGATGCTAAGGTGTTGCTATGGCATTACAACTCGGTTAAGCAAAGTGGTTTTTAGGGTGTTTGCTAAGGAACTTCAGATGGTTGCTGAGATATATCAGGTGGTTGCTATGGAAGTTAATATGGTATTTCAGTTTTGTTCTGGGTGGTTGCTATGGAGGTTGGCATGGATGTTGTTCAGCAGATGTTCAGTGTTGCTAGGTGATGGTTAGGTAATTCCTATGGTCTCTGGTGTGTAGCAGACTTACTTTCTTTTCAATGAGCTTGACTTTTAGCTTGCTTGTAGCATGAATGTTGCATAATGGTTGCTAGACTGTAATGTAGTATGTAGTCACTATATGATGAATGTTTTGGTGTAATGTTTGCTATGGTATCCTCATGTGGTTGCTCTGATGCTGGTGTGGCATTTCGAGTGGATGATTAGTTGTTGCTGAGTGGGTGCTATAATGTCTCTAAGCTGTTCCTAGGTGCTTCCTAAGGTATAGTGGGTGGTTGCTAGGGCATCTGATCATGTATTGCAGGTGGTTGCTTAGGTGCTGAGTGGAGGTGGTTCCTAAGGTATGCTAAGTGATTGCTAGGCTATTTGCTATGGTATTATCTATGGTTGCTAAGGTGTTTGAGGTGGTTGCTATGGTGTTCCGGTCACCTGGGTTGTTCCTGCTCAGGTGCTGCTGGGTGGAAGCTAGGGTGTTGCTAGGTTGTTCCTAAAGTATGCAGAGTGGTTGGTGTGTCAGTTGCTATGGTTTTTCAGTCTCCTGGGGAGTTGGCATGTTGCTGGGGCGTTTGCTGGCTGGGTGGTTGCTCTGGTGTTTCGGTGTGCTGTGCAGGGGATGTTGTGGCTCTGCGCGCGCACAGGGCAGGAGTGAGCAGTGTGAGTGAGGCGCGCGCGTGTCAGTGCTGTCCACTCCTCCCCCGGTGGGCGGTGTGTGTGTGTGTGTGTGTGTGTGGCTCTTTAAAGACTGTGGGGGTTGTGTTTACCGGCGCCGAATCTGCGCTCGCGCCTCCGGGAGCGAAGCCTCGCGCAGCGCGTCCATGGTGCCGGACTGTCACACACTGGCTCGCGCAGCGTCGCCCGCGGACTTACGCTGCTCTCGCTGGGCGGACCGGTAGCCCCCCACCCCCCATCACCCCTCCACACACAGACACACACACACATACACGCTCGCGCACGGTAACGGCTCAGGGTCTGGAGCGGCGGGACAAATGAATACAAATGAATTTAGCGACCCAGAGGAGAGCGCGCGGGACCTCTCACCAGTGGGCAACGTGAGTACCTGTGTGTGTGTGTGTGTGTGTGTGTTTGTGTATCAGAGGTGATGTGGTGATGCGCGTGCAGCCGGTGGAGCGCAGACCTGTTGCTCGTGCTGCTGTTTATTATGCTGAGAGAGAGAGAGAGAGAGAGAGAGAGAGAGAGAGAGAGAGAGATGAGTATGAAGGAGAGGTTATATGAATGAGAGAGAGAGAGAGAGCGAGAGAGAGAGAGAGAGAGAGAGAGAGAGAGAGAGAGCGCTACTCTGAGTGCAAGACAGAAAGAGATGTTCTGTGAATGTATGAGAGGGAAAGAGATGTAGTCTCTGTGTGTGTGTGTGTGTGTGTGTGTGTGTGTGTGTGTGTGTGTGTGTGTGTGTGTGTGTGTGTGAGAGAGAGAGACTGTGTGAATGAGTTTGCATGAGATGTTTGTGTGTGACAGTTTTTGAATGAGATTTTAAATGTGAGAGTACTTGTGAGTGAAACTTTGTGAGAGAGAGCCAGAGTTTTGTGAATGAGAAAGAGAACTAGAGTTTGTGAGAGTTTGTGAGAGTATGTGTGAGCGAGAGAGAGTTTGTGACAGAAAGAGAGAGAGAGAGAGAGAGAGAGAGAGAGAGAGAGAGACAGAAAAAGAGTTTTGTGAATGAGAGAGCGCCAGAGTATATGCGAGAGAGATATGAGTTTGTGGCTTGTGAGAGGGAGAGAAAGTTTGTGTGAGTGGACGAGAGGGGGAGATAGAGCTTGTGAGAGAGGTAATGAAAGAGAGTCTGTATGTGCGTATGTGTGTGTGTGTGTGTGTGTGTGTGTTTGAGAGAGAGAGAGAGAGAGAGAGAGAGAGAGAGAGCCTGTGAGAGAGTAAGTTCTCTATTGAAATTCTGAAATAATGGATGTTTTACTGATTGATCAGTTTAGCTGAGCCATAATTTAGATCATTACTATGAAAATCAGCTTTCCTCACTGACTTTATACTGCTCATTTTGAGTCTCTACTGTCCAGGTGAGGCTTTGTAGTAGATTTTGAAACATTGCTGCGAGAATTTGATTGCATTCAGGTACAAGACAAGAACACCCCACCTCAACTCCTCCTTCATCACAAGAATTGGATGGAGCACTGCCATTCCAGAAAACACAGTTCCGCTGCTCCACAGCTCAATGCCAGGGGGCTTTATACCCCTCTAGCCCACGTCTGACATTAGATGCTTATTGGTGTCAAGAGGTTCATGTTTGTTTATCTTCTGCAGAGAGTTCTGTTCTATTGGCAGCACTTCTCTACAGAGACTAGACAAGCTGTGTGTGCATTTGCATATCTGTGTCAGCAATGGGTGCAACTTAAAGTAGCTGAATGTATTCTTTAGAAGGGGTGTCCACAAACATTTGGACATATAGTGTATCCAGCTGTGAATGAATGAAGGAGAAGCAGTGTGTGGTGGAGCTGCTGAGTGCTGGAGGAGATGAGGATGGATGTGCGGTGCAGAGTTTGAGTTACTGCAGGTTCAGCCCTCAGTTCACTCTTCCAGAGGTTGTAAATGGTACTTCTGAGCTGATCCACAAGGCGGCACTAGAGAAAGAGAATACTTAAACCACAGATAGTCAATCTGGAATTACTGCCTTTGGAGAACTGTGTGTCTCTGTGTATAGGAGTGTGCTTATATGATTTTATGCTCCAGATAACTACTCCACCCCTTAGCTTCACTTCACCCACCCCAACCCCAATTTTAAACCTAGAACCTTAAACATGACCAAAGCATTAAAACCAGTTTGGTACTGGTCATCATCTCACAAATAGTAAATTGCTGTTTTTACTTGCTCTCACTTTTTCCTTTCATCTGTGGTATTTGTTCTGTCTCTGTCACATTCCTGACATAAATATTGGGACATACACTATATCATTTTGTGTCCAAAGGTTTGTGGACACTCCTTCTAATTGATGCATTGAGCTACTTTAAGTTGCACCCATTGCTGACACAGATGTGAAAAAAGTCTTCTCTAGACAGTAGAGACAGTTACTCCAACAAAAGCAGAATAAATGCTTTTTATGAATGAGCAGATGTCCCAATAGTTTTGTCCAGTTTAGTGCCTACATGCCTACATGCTTCTGAATAGTGCCATCAGTGGTAAATAACTCTGTTCAGTCAGCCAGTGGTCTCTCTCTCTTCCTCTCTCTCTCTCTCTCTCTCTCTCTCTCTCTCTCTCTCTCTCTCTCTCTCTCACACACACACACACACACACACACACACACACACACACACACACACACTTTCAGCCACAAGTAGTGGAAATTTTCCACAGTTCTGATGGACATTGGCTGTGAGTTGATCTGGCACTCTCTAATGAACTTGGGCTGATCATTATGGTGAGCAGTGGTGAGATTTGAGATGACCTCATGACATGTTCATGTATTGCAATATTATCACCATATATCACATATGCTGCATTTATAAAAAATGGAACAATATTAAATATAAATATAAGTTCTGAGAGGCTGAGTCCAGGCACTCTGCTCTGTGCAGTCAGGCATCACCTGGCTTGGCCCAAACATTTGGACTGGGGTTTCCCACAGCACTTGTTTCGCTCAACCAAGTGCTATGGCCCTGCAACCTGACCCTAGACACGCCCTGTTTTTTAGTATTATTTATGATAATAAAGTTTATTTATGATATTAAAGTGTTTTCAAAGTTCATAACGGAATGAAGAAATGGCAGTTAACTGGAACATTGGAGGTCAAGAGGATGTTCAGAAATGCTCAGCAAGAATAGGGTTGCTGGAAAGGGAAATCAGAGTGTTTGACTGTACAAAGCATGGTTATGGTATGGTTCTCTGTGGTCAATCCATGTAGGGCATATTTTTGGAAGTGAAGGCTCTGTGTAAATTGAGTAGCCACTTCCATCTCCCACAGGTCTCTATTAAACTTTCCTTTACCTCCACATGTAAAACTAATCCTGCCTAATTAAGGCTAAAGAGCTTCAGGAACATTGACCAGACTCTGCAGTTGTGCTGCACTGTTGTGGTGCAGCGACTCCTGCACGAATATGTCATCAGAAGGAAACCTTTCCTGTGCCCTCACCACAAAATTCAGCACCAGAACACAGCATGTTAACAAGACTGGTGGCATTTGGAAAGATGTAAGTTTGTTTGGAGAAGAAAGGAGGTAGAATTTTATGAAAAGTCCACCTCTCGACCTGGGCTTGTGTTGCAACCTGACATTACTGCTAGAGGGAGTAGTGGACTTCTGGACACAAACAAACATCTCACCATCTGTAAAAAGCTGAAGATGAAAAGAGGAGGAGTTTGTACTGCAGGACAGTGAACAAACAATGGACTACTTCTAGAGGAGCAAGCTAAAGGTTCTCACTTGGTTCTAATGGTCCTCACTGTTGCTTGACCTAAACATCATTGAATATATGTGTATATACCTCAGAAGAGCAGTGCAGCAAGACAACCCAAGAATCTCATAGAAGCCTTTTGGAAGGAGAAGGAGTCCCCCAAACATGAGCTGAAAGATTCTCAGCTGCTACTTTACTCACCAAAGGAGTTTCTGACCATGCAGGGGTCCCATACTCTTGTTTTTGTGCATTGCCGTGTCTTTTTGACCCTTAGCCCACCACAAACACTACACTTTAGTCCCATAAGTCTAAAGGTTTGAGACCCCCTGATGGAGGTGTGTGTGTGTGTGTGTGTGTGTGTGTGTGTGTGTGTGTGTGTGTGTGTGTGTGTGGTCCTGCTGTATCTGTGTGTCTGGTTTGTTTTCTTGTATCAACCCTGTGTGTAAGCATCAGTGCCCTCTACCGGCCACACACACACACACACACACACACACACACACACACACACACACACACACACACACACACACACACGCTCATGCATGCTCAAATGTTCTTATTCTGTTTGCTAGGTTCTAGATGTGTCTGATATGTGTGAGGCATCATTCCAGGTGTCCACTCACACACACACAAACACACACAAACACACACAAACTGAGTCTCTCACTCGTCTGTTTGTGGTTGCTTACTAAGTGTGAGGTCAGAGCATTGCATATTGATTGGCTGAGATCTTCTGTGGTCAGACGCCTTACTTCCTCTTGCAGGTATGTCACTCCCCAGGGTGTCTGTGTGTGTGGGCATGTGTGTGTGTGTGTGTATGATGGATAATGGCTATAGCAGCTGTCCAAAAGCACACACACACACTCACACACTCACACCTTGGGGGTCTCACTATGTATAGTTAACCTGTCATTCACCCCCTGTGCATACCAGCAGCGCGCGCACACACACACACACACACACACACACACACACACACACACACACACACACACACACACACACACACACACTAATCAAAGGTTGTTCTATACCCACATTTTGCTATGCTGTCACTGTTGGGCCCTTCAGCAAGGCCTGACCTCACACTGTCCAAGAAAGGTCCACTAAGGTCTCCTCTGAAGGCCTGAATTTGAATCACACTTCTAAGCACAAGGTTGAGGGTTCAGTACCCGCATACCATAACACCTGATCATGTGTTCTAACCCTGCAAAATTAGAAGATATTAACATGTGCCCACATCTGCTGAGTTACCACAGTCGGGCTCTTGATCAAGACCCTTAACCCTGTCTGTTCCTGGGGTACCATAACATGGCTGGCTGACCTTGCGCTCTGACCCCCAGAAGTGGGATTTGAACTCCTTCAGAGGAGACTGTGAGCTGAAAGCAGCTCTCAAGTGACTCATTTGGACGTGCATCAGTTACTGTATCTGTACAGTATGGGGTTGTGAGGTGAAGTAATAGGTTTGATTAGTAATTAGTATATCTAATGCTATTTCTCTCTCTCTCTCTCTCTCTCTCTCTCTCTCTCTACAGGAGAGCTCTACTTCTGTGTACTCTTCTGTGCTGTACTTGTTATCTAGGACTCACACAAGTCCTGTCTGAAGGTAAGTTGCATATGTGCATTTACACTGGCTTTACATTTCTTCTGTAAGGTTATAAAATGAGTTATTAAATTAAATACAAAACACTGAAGACAAGCGCCTGCAAGTGGGCCTCAAACTACTCAGACTCTCTCCTAGTCCATTGGAAATAACACACCCCCAACTGAGAGCAAGTGTCTACAGTTATCTCTAAAATGCCAAATGGGAAAGAAAAACAACTTCTTAACATTCAGTGGTCACTTTCAAAAGTAATTGTAGAGCATTTCTATTGAGGGTAGTGGTCACATGATTATTAAGGGGTTCCAGTTGAGGGTTACTACACTCCACTAGTCACTTTTTGGTACCTGGTACCTGGTTTGTTTTCCACCACAGCTCCGTCACAGTTGGTGACGTCACAAAACACCAAAACAATGGGTTACGTGGGTTTATAAATTCTAAAGGACATTTTTTGAGCAGGCTTAAAAAGTTAAAATGGTTGCTTTGTTTGACCATTGGAACTCTAGGCCAATTTTGTGGGATGTTTTTGTAGTTTGACGTACGTAGTCACCAAAAAATTATACACGTTTTTATTGGAGACAGTCTCACAAGCCAGATACTGTTATTTTCAGGGGATCCTTGGTCTTCACTTGAGATGTAAATAGTAACAGAATTTACATATTTATTTCACTAAATTTTGAATTTGACCATATTTATATTGAAAATGTATTTGCAACTACAAATATTTTTATTTGACTTATTATTGTTTTGCTTATGAGGACTTAAAAACACGAGTACAGTGAAGAATTTGTGGTAAGCAGGTTTTAGTAGCTAAAGCTAGATAGTAACTATTTTAGCAAGCTATGTATTTTAGATATCTACTCAGATAACTTGGAACCACAAATGAGCAGATAATGAAAAAGTACCTGGTTTCAGATAGCTTGTCCCAAATTTGCCTAAAAGAAAAGCAAAAAAGCAGAGCAGAGTCGTGTAGTGTAGTGTAAGCACCGACAGTGATAAAGCTCCATTGATGTTTACTAGTGTACAAGTTGAAAAATTGTGCTAATGTACTAGTGTACATAAAAAAAATAGGATTGTATGTACATGCACGTGTTTGTGTGTGTGTGTGTGTGTGTGTGTGTGAGAGAGAGAGAGAGAGAGAGAGAGAGAGAGAGAGAGAGAGTGTTTATTGCTGTTGACTGCTGATGTATGCTGGAAACATGCACACACACACACACACACACACACACACGCACGCACGCACAAACACACACACACACACACAATGTGGCTTTACAAACTGTTCACACATTTATGAGAAGGTGATGTAAGGTACCGCTGTGGATCTGGATCAAGAGCTGCAACAGTAACAGCTATATCATGAGGGAAGGAGTTGTAAAGCCATGTGCATCCACCTGCTATTTTATCAGAGGTCCCAATCTTAAGGACCCTTGACTCCATCATTCTCAGCACAGTAGTGGGATGCAGTGCTGGAACAAGTGTATTAGGTTCAGCAGTGTGGCTGGGATTTCTACACATGGCACTGACACTCCGAGAGTGGTCCACCAGACACAAATGTCCAGCCAAGATTGGCTCTGTGGTCAGAAACTGACCCTTGATGAAGGGGTATAGGATGACTAACACAAACTGTGGCATATGGTCTTTAATTTGACTCCAGCTAGCTGGAGCTACAAGGTGCAACACAGTACATTAAACAGGCAGTATGTTTAAGTGTAAGACTGTAATGCAAGAACCTTGTATGTCCAAAATGTCTACTTTATAGTAGGAAAAAATCTTAACTTTCACATCAATGGAAAAAAAGCTTTATTCTAAGTCATTTTGGAGTATTTGTGTTGAAAGTTTTTACAAAGTTAAAAAAATAAAAAGTAAAAAAGGAGAAAACTGAGATTTTTGCGTGACACTGATGATTGTGTATTAACAGGTATTAAAGATGTTAGTTTCTGTGTTTAAGTGTGTGTATATGTGTTGTAGATGTGGACATCCTGCAGCGTCTGTCTCTGCGTGTTGAGCAGGGGTCTCGCTCCATCCCTTTTGGGGTCATCTCCCTCCGCTCCGGAGTCATCCTTACACCCCGGGCGCGGGTTACCACAGCAACGCGCTCCTTGCTCCCACCGGACCTAGCCTGGAATTCCACACTCCTTTTGAGTGTCCGCTCTCACCGTATCAACTCTGCCTTTCTTTTTTCCATTTTTTATGGCACCCACATCCAGCTGGGCCTGGAGATTTCCCCTGGGACGGTGACCATCCACTCTGGACCCCAGAACTCTGTCAGCTTCCCCTATGACCTCCATGATGGCCGCTGGCACAACCTGGCTATCGTCCTGGCTGGCCAGACAATCACCTTGCTGCCTGCATGTAACCACACTGACAGCAGGGGCACATCCCAGGAACTACCGTTGCCCCCTCCAGCCTACTTGCACCCTCGGGGGACATTCCGGCTGGGTGGCAGCAGTGCCCTATTACCGGGTGTTGCTCCATTTGAGGGCGCCATATGCCAGTTTGACATTGTGCCCACGGCACGGGCGCAAGCAAACTACTGCAATGCCATCCGTAGGCAGTGCAGAGAGAATGACACATATAGGCCTGCTCCGCCCCCTGTCTTACTGCCACTCCCACATCACCATAATTCACTCACCTCGACTCAAAATTCACCTTCAAATCATACCCTCACAACTGTGCCCACTAGCATCCCACGGACAGCTCTGACTGGTGCCATCAGGCCTGGTGTTGGATCTCGCCTAAATACCCTGTCTGTCACGCCCACGCCTCCAACCCCAACTGGGATGGGACTTGAACCACCACCACCCCGAGAACGCTTGAGCACTGCAACCCCCATGCCCCCTCACAAAGCATCCAAAACCATCCCCAAAAACAGCCCCAAACCTACAGCCTCTAAACCAGTGGGGTTCAAATTCACCACAGCAAGAACTCAAATTATATCTGCTACTGTCAAACATTTTTTGTCAAAACCCACAAGTGCAAAACCCATCAACACAAAACCCACTGTCTCAAAACCCATCAACACAAAACCCACTGTCTCAAAACCCATCAACAAAAAACCCATAAACACAAAACCCACTGTTTCAAAACCCATCAACCCAAAACCTAATAGTACAAAACCCACTGTCTCAAAACCCATCAACACAAAACCTAATAGCACAAAACCCACTGTCTCAAAACCCATCAACACAAAACCTAATAGCACAAAACCCACTGTCTCAAAACCCATCAACACAAAACCCACTGTTTCAAAACCTAATAGCACAAAACCCACTGTCTCAAAACCCAACATCTCCAAACCAACTAGTTTAAAGCCCATTAACCTTAAACCCACTACTGCTTCAAAGCCTTCAAATGCAAAACCTACTGTCTCAAGGCCTGCATTCTTGAAGCCCTCTAAACCCATGCCCACCAAACCCAAGACAATCAAACCTGCAACTCAGAAATCCCCTCTTTTCAAGACATCTCCTCCTCTTTTCAAACCCACTCAAGAAAGCACCACAAAAAAACCTCTAACGAAGCCCCAACACATTACATCACCCACCATATCCAGCTCCACTAAGAGACAAGCAGATCAGACTGTGTATTTAACTAATCAGCGTCCAAGTGCCCCAAAGAAACCAACTCCTAGCCCAGCTAAAAAAACACCACAGCCCAAAACCAACACTCAGCGCACACCTAGACACACCTTTCCCCCAGTGAGATCTACACCATTCACCCCTCTTATTCCAAAGACACCCCAAAACACCCTGCCTACTCCTAAAACCTTCCAGAAGACCTCAAGACCTTCTGTTACTCCACCAACAGCCACTCTAGAGACGATGACAGTTCTGCCTGCTGATGGATTTCAGGGTTGGCATCTGGATCCAACAATGTTTGCATATATGATTGGACCACCAGGCCAAAAGGGAGAGCCAGGACCTTCGGTGAGTGACTGGAACGGTCTTATATATAGTGTGTGTATATTTTGGGGTATGTCTGTTTCTGTATGTGGTACTGTGTCAGATGCCTATATCTTAAACTCTTCCACTTGAGGAAGTATTTTGCAACATTCTTCTGCAGTAATCTTAACATCCAGATGAATTGAGCCCAGTTGAATGTCTAGTTGAGTGTTTCTGACCTTACTCAGCTCATGAAGTTCTTCCGGATGGGCTGATGTGTTGGCTTGGGTGTCATAGGTCAGGGAAATACAAACTGTGCTGTTGATTTACTTCAGATTTTTGTGTGTGCTGCTGGGAAATTTTGTGTCATAATCTAAATACAATAACCTGCCCAGATGTCCTGATATGTGTGTGTGTGTGTGTGTGTGTGTGTGTGTGTGTGTGTGTGTGTGTGTGTGTGTGTGTGGTGTGTGTGTGCGGGGGTGGGGGGTGCTGTGTGTTCCTGTGCATGTGTAAGGAATTGTGAGCCTCTGTGCGTTCACACATTTGTGTGTTTGACGCGGTAAGTGCCTCCCCCACCCCTTCTTCCATCGCCCTCTTTTTGCTTGAGGATCACTTTCAAAGCAAGGTCAGGGGTCAGGTTCAGAGGTAAACAGTTAACGTTTCGCATGACGCAGTGACCTAAACACACACAAGAATCCTCTTCCTTGTATTTGCATGGAAATGAGACAAGGATTCTGATGTGTTCTTCTAAGGAAAAAGCTGGTCACTTCAAACATAAGCAGTTATCTCTGAAAGGCCTGTTTTGTTCTAGACTATGAGTTGAATAACAGTGTAAATCATAACACCAAACACATTCATTACCTTCTTTGGTTTACATTGGAGCTACAGGCAAACATGTAAACCTGATGTTTCCATACCTATAGGTTCCAATATTAGATCTTAGATCACATCTGTCTGCATTTGGGTGACCCTGTCACTGGTTCACTGGCTGACCTTTCTTGGAGCACATTTAATAGATACTACTGCGTACCATGAACACCTGAGAAAACTCTAAACCTGTTGACCACGTCTGTAAGAGGGATCTAAACTAGACTAAACTGTGGATTTGGATTTTTAAATGGGTGATTCCTTGCATTACATACCTCAGCCTCTGGGGGACTCTTAACTGGTTCATCTCTTGAGTAAGGGAACTCTAAACTGATGGACCCCTTCTGGTTGATCACGTGTATAAGGAGACTCTAAAACAGTTGATCCCTTGTGAAAGGAACTTTAAACTAGTTGATTCCATGTGTAAGGAAACTCCACAACGGTTGATCCCTTGCATAAAGGGATTCTAAAGATTTTAAACTTTAATCCATTGGGAAAGGGATTCTAAACCTATTGTCCTCTTGCTTAAAGGGACTCTGAAGTGGTTGACTCCTTGCATGAAGGGACTGTAAACCACTTGATCCATTGTGAAAAGACTTTAATCCAGTTGATTCATTGTAAAAAATTACTTTCATTATGGTAGATCCCTCGTCTAGCAGACTCTAAACTGGTTGGCCCCTTGTATAAAGGGACTCTTAACCACTTGATACCTTGTGAAAAAGACCACAATCCAGTTGATCATTTTGTAAATACAAATACTTAAATCCAGTTGATCTCTTGTGAAAAAGATTGTAATCTGGTTGATCTCTTGTGAAAAAGACTTTAATTACAGTTGGTCCCTTGCAAACCAGACTCTAAGCTGGTTGATCCCTTGCATAAAGGGGCTCTAAACCACTTGATCCCTTGTGAAAAAGACAGCAATCCAGTTGATCCCTTATAAAAACAGACCCTAAACTGTTTGATGCTTTGCTAAAAAAACAACAACAAGCGGATACAATAGGACCATGTACAATACTTGTAGCTACAGTGCAATAACCTTAAAAGCACACTTCAGACATCAGACATGGCTTGGCTGATGCACTACGTGTTAGATAAATTATGTCAAATGTTCCCCAGACCTCAGCTTTTCTCCAGGGCACTGACTTGGAGAGCAATGAGTGGAGATCCAAAAGGTGGATTACAGGATTGCGTAGAAAACAAGGAGCCGTGATGACATGCTAGACAGCGCAGAGGAGATTTTCTAAATGATGGCCTAGACGTGTGTCAGTGTGTGTCTGTGTTTCACTGCAATTAGGGGGGTAAAATGCAGAGCTGACATTGCCTGGAGTATATATGCTGAGTGTGTGTGTGTATGTGCTGTGAGTTCCCTGTTATTACCCGAGGTTTATTAGCCAGAGCACACCGTCATCCACCCTAAACACACACACTCTAATGCTAACTTACCCTACTGACACACCCCAGACACATTTAATGAAGAAGACACCCTCTCATACACACACGCATACACACACACATAGTGTGCACCTGCTGACTGTCTTGAAATAACTCACACGCCCACGTGCATCTCACACACACTTTAATGAGTGGGAGACTCTTCCATTAACCCTATTATAACAGCACTGACCCCACCCTATGCACTCACACACTCAGTGCAGATTCAGCACTTTGAGAAGTGTGTGTTTGCCCAGCAGTGGACACAGAGGTGTGTGTGTGTGTTTCTGTGGTTGAGCAGGACAGAGGGAGACCCTTGGTTGAAAAATGGTCCATCTGTAGAGGCATAGCTGTAACCCTTAGAGATTCTTTGCATAAATACACACACACACACACACACACACACACACACACACACACACACACACACACACACACACACACACACACCTCCCCCTTTGAGAGCTTTTCTCAATGGGCTCCTTTCATCCTGTGCCACGTGGCATGGGGGGGTAGCAAGAGGGAAGTTTTTTTTTCTTATCTCCTATTTTATTTTATTTTTGTTTGTTAATTCAGTATCAAATATGTCCAAATTGGTCACATTTTCACACATATTTTAAACCAGTGTTTATTGAATGATATTGTTTGTCAGATGTGAGCATTGGAGGTCCAGCAAGTTAAAATTCACCCGAGGCTGCTCTGCTGTACAGCATTGCATAGTGTATTATAGTACAGTACAGTACAGTACAGTACAGTACAACATTGCATAGTATAGCATTGCATGGTATAGATCAGTATACTGTAGTATAGTATAGCATAGAGATAGTATACATTTGAATATATGTTTAACACATATAATATTGTATATTTTGTCATTATTGCTGATCTTTTTTCTGTGGTCAAGGAGCTTGGTTCCCATAGCAACCCATTCCATTGTCCCATAAGTCTGGAGGTGATGAGCTGCTCTTTAGTATGAATAACACCATATTCACCAGATGTCGCTGTCAAGTTTGACCTTTTCAGCAGCTTGGACTAGAGCTTTTACTAGTGGGTGGGGTTTAAATAAGTGCTGGGGCTGTTAGGACACCCTGTGAAAACATTTAATCATGACATTTGATCTTCATTTTAACTTAATTTATTGAGAGATGGAGGTGATGTTTACTGAACACATAAAACTAAAGAAATAAAAAATAATTTGCAAAATGTAATTAAGTGTTTTTCTTCTTTCACACCTCCCAGTCAACCTTGTTTGCTTGTTCTGCTTCTGATGGCTCTTGGGCTGAACTTGCGTGATGGCGTGACATTAGGGATGGCATGATACCAGATATTTTGCAGTCAATACCAATACCGCTAAGATTCTATGATTCTAGATACTAATGTTGATACCAAAACACAAATGAAAATAATGACATTAATGTACTCTTTTATTACATTTTTTTTTTCCAGCAACAAAAGTGGGAAGTATTTTTCATACTCTGGGGAGATATCTGTGTCAGGAAGTTGTATTGGCTTCCAGTTGCCTCCCTAATACAATAAGGTGACGCCGTTTTAAATATGTGCTCACGCTCAACATATTGCTGTGTTCATCTGACTTCCTCGTACCAAAGCGCCTTGATACAGAAAAGCTTATGTCTACAAACCCTCTCCATCACCAGTGTTTGATACAGGGAAGACAGTGTTCTAGGCTAAATGAAAGAAGCTTATGAAACTCTTATGAAACCTCCTGCTTACATGCTGGGTTCAAGTGGCGCAGTGGTTTTACATTTTTCTTCATCAAGATTGAGACAAATATTACTTCAAGTTGTAAATTTGCACCCTTAAGTGAACTATATAGATTATATAGATCAGTCTAGATTCTAAATCTATATAGAATATATAGATTTTATTGTTGAGGTGTTTAGCTAAATCTGTGGTGTTTCCACCTTTTGTTAAAAATGTTCTCAAACACCATTTGCATGTTGGCTTTGCGCTGTCTGTTAATCTCTATTAATTGTGTTTTACAAAGAATTTTAAAAAGTCAAAGGTATTTTTTTCTAAAAAAGGCAAGGTTTTCATATGACTGATGAGTCAGGACTGTGATGTAACAGTTTGGAGGTTTTGGAATTAGCCTATTTAACAGCTCTGTTTTGGTTCTACTGGGTGTTTTTTGAAGGAGGAACAACTAGTTCAACTACTTTGAGGGTCATGGTCCCTCACTTCCATCTGCTGAAGACAAATTCCAAGACAAATTCCATTTCCCATTTTAGGACAAGTAGCAACTGTTAATGATAATGGTAACATCGACAGAAACATTCTGTTTTATTCTACATGTTAAAGAGAAATGTTATGAGTGTAAAATGGTGGAATGTCGGCCCTTTAGAAAAAATGCAATGGACATATATAAAAGATTATTCTTAATATTGTAGTATATCATAAAAGTAGGTTGCACACACACACACACACACACACACACACAAACACACCCCCACACACACACACTAAAGCAAAGGCAAAGAGTGTGATCCTTTATTCCTTAATCAGGAAAAGGAAATTCATTCTAATGACCTCCTGTTTCCTCACTTTTGTTTAGTTTCTAAACACTGAGCTGCAGCTCGTTACACACACACACACACACACACACACACACACACACACACACACACACACACACACACACCTACACATACAGAATCAGAGACAGAGAGACAGTCATGGTAAGCATAGTTATGTTTTCCTCTCTTTAAACTAGAGCCCATTCTTCACAGTGGAGCAGTGTGCTGCGGGGATGTGTGTGTGTGTGAAAGAGTCAGTCTGTGTGTATATATAACTCTTTTTGTGTGTTTTTTAGGAATTGAGGGACCTCCAGAAAACCAGGACTGCCAGGAAGAAAAGACTTGTGTGTGTGTGTGTGTGTGTGTGTGTGTGTGTGTGTGTGTGTGTGTGTGTGTTTGTAAGGAAGATAAAAAATCATTTAAAGTTTAGACTGATATGGTCAATATTTATTGATCTACACATACAGAAGCAGTGTCTCTCAGTGTGGCGTTGTGTGTAATGCATCTCAGAATGGAGCTGTAGAGGATCCTAATGGTGTCCTGAGATAATCCATCCCATGCAGATAGAATATTCTCAGTTCAACAGATTTTGCGGTAGTAGTGGAGTGTTGATAACACATCCAATAGCATCCTACAAATTTTTGTTCCAGGATAGGTCTGGTAATGCAACTGTTGAAATAGTGTACACACAGATTGATTGGTTGTCTCCACAAAGTCAGAAGCATGACTCTTCACTGAAGATCCATTCTGAGTGACTCTATAACAATTTGGTGCAACACCACCTGCACTCTCTGGTGATGTTGACATGGTGTTAATGGTCTGCATGCATGTAGTCCTACATTGTCGATTGTCTGCTGATGTCGCTGGTGCATGCATTCTTCTACTCACTGTAGCCATCAACAAGTTACCATAATGTCCACGTGACTAGTATGGCGTGCAGTACATTGATAAGACTATCCCACTTCCCAGAGTCTTACGTTCCGATCCCCCTCATACTCTTTCAACTGCCCGAATTGCTTTCAAACTCTTCATTCTTAACTTGCAAAGGATGCTACCAAAACAACAGCACAACAGAGAGAGAGAAAGTGAGCATCTGAGGACAAATGGGCTGCAAACACACACACACACACACACACACACACACACACACACACACACACACACACACACACACACACACGCATGCACAAACACACTTGCAAGCACACCCATGTAGGCACGTCCGCAACTCACACCACTCTAACACACACTCTCACCCTTGACCTATGGCAGGGACACACAGGGGTGTTAGGTGTTGCCATAGGAACTACTGTAAACATGATCTAGTGATCTGTCAGAGTGTCAAACCCAGGGGTCAAATCAGGCTGCATCTGTCTGATGGTCAATCTGGGTGTCTTTCAGTGTGTCTGCTCCCCCTCTGACTGTCCACCTCTCTGTCTGTGCATCCACCCATCCATCTGATTGTTTGTGTGTGTGTGTGTGTGTGTGTGGTCAAATGGAAGGTTAAAGAGGTCATTTGTTTTAGTCAAAGCAATTTTTCATGTGTTCATGCTGTTCTATATTGCTGTACTTCCTCTGCTAATGTGGTTCTAGAATACTGTCCCCCATTCATACCATTCTAGTAGTATTTCCACTATTCACACTGTTCTAGTTTGCTTATTCTCCTAATGTGGTTCTACAATAATGTCCCTCATTCATAATGTTCTAGATTGCTGTCCCCCCATAACAATGTTCTATAATAATATTCTAAGTATGTCAACTATTTACTCTGTGGTTCTAGAATACTGTGCTCCATTCACACATCATTTACCCTATCCCACCCTCTCGTGCTTTTTGTTCTGTTCTAGACTTATTTCCACTATCCATGCTGTTCTAAACTGTTTTTCTACCCCTATGCTCTTCTATAATACTTTCCCTTGGTTCCATAATGTTCTCACCTATTCACCTAATTCTAGAATGATCTTTCCCATTCGTGCTTGTATTGACGTTTACACTCCACTCCTGCTGTTTTAGTATATTGTCCCACATTTGCAGTGGTCTAGAATTATGTGAACCGTTTACACTTCCTCTGCGCATGTGGTTCTAGAATACCTTGCCCATTCACACTATTTTTTTAATTTAATTTTGACTGTTTATGCAGTGTTTACAATGTTCTAAAAAAAATCCCATATTCATGATATATGACTTGTCCTGTTGCTCATATTGTTCTAGAATACTGTTCCCATTCACAGGGTTCTAGAATTATTTCCAATATCCATGCTGTTCTAGATCGTTCTTCCACTACTAATTCTGTTATAGAACATTTTGTGTTGTAGAATACTGTCCCCAATTCACAGTATGTTTCCAAAATGTTCTCTCCCATTCCTCTTACTCTAGAATGTTATCCTACCATGTCCTCCCCTTCTAATAATGTTCTAAATAATCTGCCAGTTTAAAAAAACTGGTTTGGCTTAGTGTGCTCTGGCCATCCATTACTCTCTAACCTTGACCTCTGGTGTGAATCCTAACTGAAAGAAGGTGCTACACAAAAAGCAACTGAATCCGGTTCACCAGACATCAAAGTTTAGAGTGGAACACCAGTCAGTGGATGCTATTCATCTCTATTGATCTCAGGTTTAAATGCTTTATTATTACAGTTCTAATTCATCTCTTGACCTAACTTCTGACCGGAACATGAACTACATAGTAACAGAATGTTTATGAGTCTATTTTGTTGATTGACTGTCTGTGTTTGTATTTCAGGGACCACCTGGTCCACATGGTAATCCAGGACGATCAGGTCCTCCAGGGTTTAAGGTATGCATGTCTTTTTCTCTCTTTCTTACTCTTGTTCTCATTCTTAAGTCATAAACCAGGCACTGGGCCAAAGTAAGACTACCCACAGCACACACCACACTAATGTTTAAGAGTTTGCTAGAAAATAATTAGTATAACAGCTACAGGCAGTTGTGGGTCAAATCCAAAGTGGGGGTGAGCGACACTGAAGGTACTTTATCCCTCTCAACATTCACGGCTGATGGACCCTTGAGTAATGCATCTACAGCACTTGGGAACAGAAGGTTGCTGGTTCAAATATCCTGAACTGGCAGAAAGTAAAATAGGGGCAGGGGGAGTGAAGGAACAGTTCTGTCCACTCCCTCAACATTCAACATTGAGTTCTTGAGCAAAGCATCTAGTGGGTTTGGGACCAGAAGGTTCCTGGTTCAAATCCCCTGCACTGCCAGAAACAAAAGTGGGACCGAAGGAACAGCTCTATGTCCTCTTTGAGCAAGTAATCTAATGGACCAGAAGGTTGCTGGTTTAAACCCTCTGAGGCAGGAAAGAAAGTTGGGGAGGGGGGTATGTGTGAAAGAACAGAAAAGTACTTTCTTCCCCTCAGCATTCACTACTGAGGTGCCCTTGTGCCCTTATACAAGGCACCTAACCCCTGTAACCCCTGGGCGTTGACAGTTCTGCATGTGTGTTAACTGCCATGAATAGTTAAATGAAGAGACTACATTTCTAAAGCTCCAACAGTTCTGCTGTACAGGGACAATAAAAACATGACTTAACCTTGCCTTTCAAGAGATGTTTGTGTGAATGTTAATGTAGAAACTGAAAAATTTTTTTTTCAGGGGCTGAAGGGTGACCCTGGAATCTCTCCTGGAAAAGCTCCTAAAGGGGAGAAAGTGAGTACGGCAACTTCCTAATGTTTCTTTTTGGAAAGGCAGATTGTATTATTTTAGACATACACTGTGTGCAGAATTATTAGGCAAATGAGTATTTTGATCACATCATCATTTTTATACATGTTGTCCTACTCCAAGCTGTATAAGCTTGAAAGCCAACTACCAATTAAGTAAATCAGGTGATGTGCATCTCTGTAATGTGTGGTCTAATGACATCAACACCCTATAAAAGGTGTGATTAATTATTAGGCAACTTCCTTTCCTTTGGCAAAGTGGGTCAGAAGAGAGATTTGACGAACTCTGAAAAGTCAAAATTTGTGAGATGTCTTGCAGAGGGATGCAGCAGTCTTGAAACTGAAAAACATGATTTTTATGCAGGACAATGCTCCATCACATGCATCCAAGTACTCCACAGCGTGGCTGGCCAGTAAAGGTCTAAAAGAAAAACAAAAATAATGACATGGCCCCCGTGTTCACCTGATCTGAACCCCATAGAGAACCTGTGGTCCCTCATAAAATGTGAGATCTACAGGGAGGGAAAACAGTACACCTCTCTGAACAGTGTCTGGGAGGCTGTGGTTCTGCTGCACGCAATGTTGATCGTAAACAGATTGAGCACCTGACAGAATCTATGGATGGAAGGCTTTTGAGTGTCACTGTAAAGAAAGGTAGCTATATTGGTCACTGATTTGTTTTTGGTTTTGCTTTTAAATGTCAGAAATGTTTATGAAATGTCAGAGGGGGTATATATTTGATTTTTATTAAGTTGCCCAATAATTCTGCACAGGAATATTTACCTGCACAAACAGATATCCTCCTAAGATCCAAATCTAAAAAAAAAAAAAACCCACTCCAACTTCCAAAAATATTAAGTCTTTTGGTTTGATTGAGAACATAGTTGTTGTTCAATAATAAACAGAATCCTCTCAAATACAACTTGCCTAATCATTCTGCACACACTGTACTATGAGACTGAACTTTACTATTTCCAATGTCCAAGTGAACATTTTGCTTTAGTGCTTATGAGAAAACGCTATACTGACTATAACTGTGAGACTATAGGGACCTTGTGGTAGTGACTCAAAAGATCATAGGGACCTACTGAATTTAATTTAGTTGACTCTGGTGAATGTAGCTTCCCAGACCTTTAACTTTGTGGTGATGACTCTAGTAACCCTAGTGGTCTAGTGTTTTAAAATTGCAGAGGTGATTCTAGTGACCTTAGTAACCTAAAGCTTTAACTTTGTTGTGCTTAATTTAGTAAACCTAGTGACCCTACTGACCTAGATATTTAGATTTTTGGTAGTGATTCTAGTGACCCTTGTGACCTACGTATTTAGATTCTAGAAAACATAGTGACCTAGAACTTTAACTCATAGTGGTGGTGACTGGTATAATAACCTAGAATTTTAACTCATAGTGGTTTTATTCCTAGTGACCTAAAGCTTTATTTTTTTTGTCGACTAGTGAACCTAGTTTCTTAGAGCTTTAACTTTGTGTTACTGACTCTAGTAACTTCAGTGACCCTACTGACCTAGATATTTAGATTTATGGTAATGACTTTAGTAACCCTAGTGAACTTAGTAACCTAGTGTTTTAAATTTGTAGTGGTGATTCTAGTGACCCTTGTGACCTAAATATTTAACTTTATTTTGCTGATTCTAGTGAACATAGTGACCTAGAACTTTAACTCATAGTGGTGGTGACTGGTATAATAACCAATAGCTTTAATAAATGTAGGTGATTCTAATGAACCTAGTTTCTTAGACTTTGTGGTGGTGACTGTAGTTACCATAGTAACACAGAGCTTTAAAGTTTATTTTGGTGATTTTAGAGACCATAGTAACCTAGAGATTTAACTTTGTCTTGGTGATTCCAGAGAACCTACTGGCCTAGACCTTTAACATTGTGGCTCTGACTCCAGTAACCCTAATGGCCCTACTGACTTAGATCTTTACATTCATGGTAGTAACTCTAGTAACTCCAGTGACCATGGTTACTTAGAGTTTTAAATTTGTAGTGGTGATTCTACTGGCCCTGGTGACTTAAAGCTTTAATGTTGTTTTGGTGATTCTAGTGAACCTTGTGATCAAGAAATTTTACTTTGTGGTAGTGACCCTAGTTACATAGAGCTCTAGGTTTATTCTGGTGATTATAGTGAACCTAGTGGCCTAAAACTTTAATTTTTTGGCATTGACTCTATCACCAAGATTTTTAGATTTGTGGTAGTGACTGTAGTAACTCTAGTGACCTTAGTGACCTAGAAGTTTAACTCTATGGTAGTGACTCTAGTAACCATATTCACTCTAATAACCTTGGGTTTATCTTTGTGGTAGTGACTCCAGTATCCATAGTGACTCTATTGACCCAGATCTTTATACATGTGGGAGTGAATCTAGTGACCCTGGTGACCTAGAACCTGAATTTTATGGTAGTCAGACAAGTAACCCTAGTGACCCTTGGGATCTAGATCTTTATATTTGTGTTAGTGACACTAATATCTCTAGTGACCCTAGTGGTTTAGAGCTTTAACCTTCTAGTAGTGACAGTAGTAATCCTAGTGATTCTAGTGACCTAGGTTTCTAGATTTGTAATAGTGACTCTAGTAACCTGTGACTCTGGTAAACAAACCGACCCCAGTTGCCTAGAGCTTTAACATGTTTGTGTTCTGTAGCTTTGCAGTAGTGACCCTAGTGAACCAGTACTAATCCACTGAACAACCATTACTCTGTTGCCACATTCTGATACTCACTCTGCGGAAGAGACTCAGAAAGACGGTTCTGGACGTCAATGTGTCACTTTCTGAATTAAGTGATGAAGCACATTAAACACAGTCTGAGCTGTGTAGTTGGATTTCCCTGTAAATTAATAGGTTTTTGTGTTTGTTTGTAGGGAGATCCTGGAATTCTGGGTCCTGTTGGTTTATCAGGAGTAGAAGGTCGAAAGGTAGGTAACTTTCCTTCTGACAGTCAAAAAGGACACAATCAGTGCTGTTACATTCATCTCTCACTCTCTAGCTTTCTCCTCTGATTTTTCCATGTTTCTCTGAACCTCTCTGTCTTACATTTCACCCACTGACTTGCACAGTCTATTTTTGTCATCTCTCTCTCTATCTGTCTCTCTCTCTTACACACACACACACACTGCTGTCTAACTGTATGTGTGTTGCCATGGTAATGGAGTGTAAACACAGCGGGAATCCCCATTGAGTCTTTCACAGTTGTGACTCAGAATCACCCCTGCCTCTAACACACACACACACACACACACACACACACACACACACACACACACACACACACACACACACACACACACACACTCACACACACACCTTGAGTTTTCAACATGACTGCTGAATGTCAATGAGTAAGCACTATGAGTAGTTTTCTTTGTTGTGTTTTGTGTGTGTGAGTGTGTGTGTATGTGTGTGTGTTGGAGAGTGTGAGAGAGAGAGAGAGAGAGAGAGAGAGAGAGAGAGAGATACAGCTGCTCATAATTACTGTAAATGTCTCTGCCAGACATGTTGCTGTTCTCAACACTTCTGACAGCTGTGTGAACATGTAATGTATGTGTGTGTGAGTGTGTGTGTGCACTTGTCTACTGTGTGAGCATGCATATACAGTATTGGTGTGTGTCCCTGAAAGTGTGTGTGTGTTGGCACCCTCTTGGACCCATGTGTTTCTGTTTCGGTGTGCACGGCGGCAGACAGAGACATCAGAATGTAGAAGAGAGACGATGGAGAACTGACAGAGGATGAAGAGACAGAGGGGATGAATGTGGGAACAAGGCAGCGAATAGTTCACTCAGTTGGTGACGCTACACTTGAATGCTCTGGATATAATCTGGAACACACAGTGGCCAGAAATAATCTAGAACTCAGCAAACTTTAAAATAGCTAGAACAGAATATTCAGAACATCTTAAATCTCATGAGTGATACTATGAGTGATTTATTAATGAATATTATGAATTATCCAACATCTACTATTAATTTTTCAGTATCTGCTACAAGTTATTTAGTATCTTCTTTGGATTATGATTTAATATTATTATTATTTATCAATATTATTCAATATCTAATAGTAATTATCAGTATCTGATTTGAATTGTTCAGTACCTTCTTTGAACCATTCAGTGTCTGCTATAAACTAGTCAGTATCACTATGAATTATTCAGTATCACTATGAATTATTTAATATCTGTTATAAACTTATAGGGATGTGACGATGTTCGAATTCGAATTTGATGACATTCGAACTTCGACTATTTTTAGCAGATTCGAATTCGACGGATGTTTTAGGGCCAATTTAGGGCCTCAAATATATATATAAAACAGAACTATTCATACCGTCAGGACCAGACAGCACAAAGCACACGCAGAGTCTTTTAGAGACCGCCAGTGTTCATCTGAATTAAATGGTGAAAGTTGTTTACTTTATACTTCCGCTTTACATCAATAAATAATGAAAATGGCCAAAAGTGATAAGAAAACAAGTGTAAAACTAGTGTAATTTTATGATTCAGTGTCATTTAAACAGCATGATGAATTGTTTACAGTACACCGTTACTACCTGTGGCTGATGGCCTGTTTAAGCATCATGTATTTGTGTTGAAAAAATACAAAAATACATACACAAATGGGTTTATCAGATGTTCTTGGCCCCGTTTTTACCAAAACCGCATTCGCATTCGACGGATTTGTAGCTAAAAAATTTTAATCTGACGGATCTGACATTTCTATAAATTTAGTATTCACTATGAATAATTCAGTATTAACTATGGATTATTAAGTATTTGTTTTGATATAAGTTAAGTTGTCTCATTGTGAGAATGTGGGAATGTCGGAAGCCCACATTTATTTGCTGAGGTTAAAATCTTTCATTTTTTCTGTAACACTGAGCTGAACTCAGATACTCTCCGCATGCCGTGAACTCTTTCTCAGATGAAATCCTGAGTCACAACAAGAATGCATCTGGAAGACTCACCATATTGACAGATTTGATTTAATGTGAAGATGTTTAATTTTTCCTGTCGTCATGGAGATGAGCCTTGATTTGGACCCAGTTTATCCAGCCTCTGACCCTTGGAGATGGTCAGTCTGTGGATGTGCTGTCAGTGTGTTTATGGGGGGGTATCAAGTACGTGTCCACTTTGTATTAATTTGGAATTATTCAGTATCCACTATGAAGTATTCTGTGTCTACCATTAATTATTCAGTATTTGTTCTATATCATTCATTATCTGGTATGAACTTTTCAGTATATGCAATTCATTATTCAGCATCTATTATACACTATTCCCCATCCACAATGTATTATAAACTAACTACTATGGATTATACTGTTTCCACTCTGAACTACCGAGTTTCTACTGCATAATTCAGTATCTTCTATTAATGTTTTAACTTCTAAAATGTATTGACCATCTAATATGAATTATTCCTATATGAATTACCCAATATCTAGTATAAATTATTTATATCTTTTGTAATAATCAGTAAATACTATGGAATATTCAATATCAACTAGAAATTATTCCGTTTCCACTATGAATTCACAAGCATTAACTGTGTCCATGAAATCTAGCTTTACTGAACCTTTCTGTCATTTGTAAGCACTGTTAATAATTTATAACACCACACTGGAAGATAAGTTTGGTTTGACAGATCAGTCTTGATCCTTGCAAACACAGTGTGAAAGAGTTCTGGCAGATATGAAGTGTGGTGAGCAGGTGAGAATGTAAATCTTTTTGAATGAATCATGAGATTTCTGATTTCCTTAAACCGTACAATAGAGCCCGACTGCTGATTGAGATTAGATGTGCGCTGTATTTATTGTGTTCTGTAATAGGTGAAGTGTCTGTGTCTGTGTGTGTGTGTGTGTGTGTGTGTGTGTGTCTGTGTCTGTTGGCTGGCTTGATCTGCTGGGCTTCACATTTTTCCATGGAAAACACTGATGAGGAAAGCAGACGTCCCTCGAAAGAGCAGTAGAAAATGTTGTAATTTCACAGTCTTGGCTGAGGTGTGTGTGTGTGTGTCTGTGTGTGTGTGTGTATGTGTGTGTGTGTGTTTGGGTGCATGTAAGGAGCGTGTTTTGGGTCTGAATAGGTTTCCAGACACTGACGGGTCAGAAAAAGTCCTGCCAAGGCTTAACTACACACTTCCCAGTACAGTATAGCTGTTCCTCTCTCAAACACACTCTATCTCTCTCTCTCTTTCTCTCTCTGTTTTTACAGTGTGTATAGTAATGCAGTGTGTATGCATGCAAATGCATTCAAAATGCATGCAAAGTGACACATCCACTAGATGGCGCTGAGCTTTACATTGGAAATTGAACCCTGAGCAGGGTCAGTAACATTGGCAGGAGTTTAAGGTGCTGCTGACAGGCAGTCAGCTTTCAGTACAGAACTCACCTCATCTGTTTATGCTTATCCTTAAAAGGCCACTAGTGTGCTGGGGCCTTAAACTGCTCAGAGTATAAATTAAGACAAGATTAAAAAGCATTTCAAGTATATTAAACTGCAACATGGAACAGTATGTGACAATAAGACAATATCCACTGGATGTTAACAGTGTTTTGTGACATATGTGCTGGAAGCAAATCAAATGCTACCAGTCTACAAGCACATCTTATTAGACAACATCCAGACATTAAGTGTCCTGAAGGTTCAGATGAGGTGAACTGGCATCTATGGCTGATTTCCATAGGAAAACGTGCTTATTGTCTCGTTTATAAATAAACAAGAATTTGAACAAGTGGACATTTACTACTAAGGGTTGCATTGTGGCATGTCTCCGGAAGGGGGCGCTATCAGCATATAAAGTGCATTCGTGCGCATTGTTTATAATTAAGTAACGTGATTCAGCAAGAGCGTACAAACCCAACACGGAAAGATAACATTAGGTTAGTGTAACAAACATGACGATGGTAAGGTAAGGTCACGTGACTGAGAAAAGGTCATGTAAAAAACATCAAAGGTCAAGTTAAACGGTAATAAGGTCATGCCTGTTTCTCCGTATTCTTTTAGAATGTTCTTCCTTCCTTATGTCTCGTGCATCCTCGACATCATCTTCCAGTACCCAAATTGCATAAAAAGTCCTCTAATCACCCTCTAGTCCTTCATCAGTGCTCACGGGACGCTGCTCACAGGATACTGCAGGCTGGATATTTCTGGCTCAGTTCAGCAGTGACACTGAGGGGTTTAAACACTCCAGTAGCACTGCTCACTTTTAACATCATACCGGAATTTCTTTCTTTTTGTGTTGAGTTGCTCTCTTGGTAGTGTTTCACTGACTCAGCAAAGATGAGATGGTGAAATAAAGTCGACTTTCATCTCCTTTAATTATAATGTTTCTACGACATCGTTTACACAAGACTGTTGTTTGTGTCATCCCTCTGGACACCAAACCCTTTCCACATAAATGCCCCGCTCACGTTCCTTTAAGGAATTAAATCACACACATTTGGTAAACCTGCTTAGCAGATGCATTATTATGATTTATTTTTTATATCTTGTACAATGTAGCTTGCAATATATAGATATTTACGACTTATTGCCCAGCATTAGTTAGTTGTAGTTTGATTGGTTGATTGGTGGAAACTTCCCATTCAGTATTAGAACAACCTCAGTAGATGTTAACGTGCCTTTTACAATGATGTTATTCTAAATTAAACCACAGTTTACAGAAATAGCTCTCTCTGAAAAAGCGTGTTCAAGGTTCATGGAAAAACAGTAAAGGAAACACACACACACACACACACACACACACACACACACACACACACACACACACACTGGGTTTTCCAGTATTCTAGCACAATCCTGCACTGTGCCTATGAGGTGCAGAGACACTGTGACATGTGACATCTACACGCAAACACAAATACATTAAATGCTAAAGCTTATATATGGACATAAAACCCATTGTTTCCCTGTTTTTACACACACACACACACACACACACACACACACACACACACACACAGTCAAAAACATTTGGGTGACTGGTAGCAGATCTTCAGTGATTATAATAATTTGTGTTTATAAACTGTTTAGTTTGGTGTGATGAATTACTCCAATTTGAAACTAATGCAAAGATTAATTTAGAAAGGAGGGCAGTAATGCAGGTAGCTACAAAGGCGTGTCTGTTTGGTAAAATGTTTTTCTTTTCCTTTCACAGGGTCAAAAAGGTCATCCCGGACCACCTGGCCTCCCAGGAGAACCAGTGAGTCTCTCTCTCACACACACAAACACTGTTTCCTCACTGCCGAATCACTGAATGATTGAATCATTGAGTCATCTTTGTAATCTAATACTAAAATTCTAGTTTTAGGCCTTGTTCACATCTGGCATCAACATGTTCACAGGTGTGAATGGTGTACAGTGCCTCTCGAGGATGCATTGAAATCCCTAGTCATTCACACCACATTCGGAGGTGGTCAGAGATGCATATGGCCACATTATTCTTGTAGTGTGAACAGCAAAGCGTCTCAATACATCCCCCACAGCAAAGCAGCGCCCACATCAACCACGTCACCACCCCAGCCAGCAAATACTATATAATAACTGCGAGACCACATCATCCACCATCTGAGCGAGTTAGCCGAGCATACTAAATTAGCAAACTAACTAACGGATAAAGGTGATATTTATGGCAGATGCACAAAAATAGTTGCCTTGCTTCGATTTATTAATTTATGCATGCCATGTAAGAAATCCGATCAAAGGAGATGCATTTAAACTCAGATCACCCAGTATGCATGTTAATGCCAGGTGTGAACCATGCTAGGCTCAACCCTGATCCAACCCCCGCCCCTGCCTCCTTTAAGTTCTATAAGTTGCATTAATGAGCCTTGGATGCTCATGACCCTAGATCACCTTACAAGACCTGCGTGATGTTTTGGAGACCCAATCATCTAGCCATTACAGTTTGGTCCTTGTCAAAGGGGTTTAGATCCTTACTGAAGGACCACCACCAAATTTGCTATTGCAGTGATTGCAGTTAACATATTTCTGACCTTGGACCATCAACAATTGTCCTCTTGGGCCACAGCCTCTGTAATTTTTGAGGCTCTAATGTAAAAGTGGACACAGTCTGTATGCAGCCCAACACTCACACATAAACACACATTAACTGTCTTCTACGAATGCATCACAAAGGCTCCAGCTTACACACATTCCCTCTCACACACATCACACATATTGTACTCTTGATGAAACTGTGTCATCCATGTCTCGCCCCCTCCATTCCCACAGTGTGCTGAGCTCAACATCAAGAATGATCGCAAACACCTGCTAGTGGACAGGCGGACACAAACACACTCCCAGACGCACATGCGTTGTACACAAATACTCATGCATTTACACAATGGAATCTCCTCGGACTGTTTAAACTGTTTAAGCCTATATTACAGAACTCTATGCAATAGAATAAACATTTACCTGTGTTATATTCAATGTAGAATTATATATTAATGCAGCTTAATTTTAGTACAGAAAATCTCTAGAAATTGCCACAGCTAAGATGGAGAATTATACCAGTCTCATTGGTGCAGCCATGTTTGTGGAAATATTGAAAGCAGAACATTTTCATGCATTTTCAAGGGAAAGACATTGCAGGAGTGTATGTTGAACAGAAATCTTCAACTAGCTCTGAGCTTTCATTAGCACATAGAGCTTGGCATTAGCTTGACGTTTTGTACAGGCAAGCTTAGAGTGATTAACACAGAAGCTGTTGTGTTTATGAATGCACAGTGGGCTGGAGGAAGAAGCTTAGATGAAGTAGTGGGAACTGTGGTGATGTAAACAGAATGGTACTTGGTGATTGGTTCTTTGGCCACATTTAGTCCATCCATCCATCCATCCATCCATCCATCCATCCATCCATCCATCCGTCCATCCATATATATAGTTACTCTCACCAAGTATAAGGTCACTTATATAGATAGTTACAGGAACACCATGACAATCAGTTGACAGGGGCTTTAAAGTTAGAATGTATAACTATATTTACCTTGTTATAGTTGATTAACGTGGTTTTGGGTAATGGAAGTGACAATCCATGAAACACAAACACTGTTGTTCCTGCAGAACCAAAACCATTTTTAAAAACATCACAGTCTTAAATAGTTACAGTTATCCTCCCAAAATGTACATGCGCTCCTATGCTTTAATGTTGATCATATTAGTGAATTTTCTGAGACCGGCAGCACCTCACCCCCAGAGTCATTATTGTGGCTTTCCCAGATAGCAAGTATCAGATTAAATGTCCCTTCTCTACTCAAGAATGTGCAGTCTGGGAAGTGCTGCAAGGGAAAGCACTCCTTAAAGAAGTACCACTTGGGGAAGCAGTATGGGGAATCACCTCTTAGTCAAGCAAACTCAAGGAGATGCCATCAGGGAAGTGCCAGGGAAAGTGCTCCCTAATGAAATGCTGCTCAAGGAAGCACCCCCCCCATCACCAGGAAGACATCCTTCCATTTGGGGAAGTGTGTTTCAGTGAAGCACTGTGGGTGTCCATGTAGGATAAAAGCTAATGTAAAAAATATAAAATCCCTCTTAGTCCAAATGCAGCTGATCCACTAAGACATGTTAGATGTCCAAAGTTAGCACTTAAGCTGTGTCTCATGGAGTTAAACATCACCTTCTTGTGATGAAAACGTGGACCCACTTCTCTTCCAATCCATGCTCGGTCATGCCTGGCTTCAACTCTCATCAAAAGAAGGTGCCTGAAACTCCAGTCTGAACTCTGTATGTTCCCCTTACTTGCCTCAGGACACCGTAAATGTGATCTGCACTTTGTATAATGTTTATTGTTAACATCCAAAGCAACTGGCTTCTGTTTAGCTCAGGTTTTAAATTGATGTAGAACATGTTGCTTATTGCTGTAGAATATCTTCAAATTAAATCAAGTTGCAGTCATGGGTATCCAAGCACTTGTGATGGATGTTATGGTGCCAGTATAACACAAACAATCTCTCTCTCTCTCTCTCTCTCTCTCTCTCTCTCTCTCTCTCTCTCTCTCTCTCAGGGTGAACGAGGGCCCGATGGAAGTCAGGGTGCCAAAGGTTATCCTGGCAGGCAGGTGCAGTAGATCTTCTTCTGCTGTGAAGTGTGTGTGTGTGTGTGTGTGTGTGTGTGTGTGTGTTTGTCTGTCTGTCTGTCTGTCTGATTGTGGGGGTGTCCATTTGTGTCCATGAGTATAAATAGTTTAGTTTTTACTTTTTGGAAGTGCACTACTGGATGTGCTTATCTGTTTAACTGTAGGTGTGTCCCTTCTGTTTTATTTCTGACAGTGAATTTCTGTGTATTGATACTAATCAGCCATAATATTAAAACCAGTGCCAGGTTAAATGAATGATTTTGATGATCTGGTTCTAATATATGCACATGTCAAGTTATGGGTGTAGTAGCCAGCAAATGAACAGTCAGTTCATGAAGTTGATGTTGTGAAAAGCGCTATAAAAATAGACTTTTATTGATTGATTGATTGATGTGATGGAAAATACTGCACAAGTCATGGTCTTTTGGATTCCATACCGCTGTGTATATTCTTATTTATGAAGTGGTTGCCCATTCATACCTGTCATTCCTGTAGTGATGAGTTACTGTCAATAGCAGCAGGAGGTGTAGTCCAAGTAACTCAAAACAGACTGATTAAATATCAAGATGGTTGCAGATTCGGAAGGGAAGTAAGAACTGTGTAGGGAGTAAAACTCAGCTCTAACTGTTTTAATGTTTAAGCAGTTCAGGCCTGCTTTAAATATCCTGTTTTTTATTGAGTTTGGAACAGGGGCAGTGTAAAAAGCAAATGATCTTCTGTAAACCTTCTCTGTTTATTTCTGCATCTTGAACTCATAATGATGGTGGTAGAAAGACTCTGTGATCATTGAAACAAGGAAGCCTCATACTTACACCCTCATCTTTAAAAGAGAAGGATTTATGGAGTTTCTGTTCTTTCCTGTTTGTTGTTACTAAACTGATAAAAGAGCACATAGAAAAATTCAGTTCAGTTCAGGCATAAAGTCTCCATGCTGAGAAACCTGGTTGGAATTCACTTCTATCCCAGTTCCAGTTTTATTGACTCCATGTTCTATGTTTATTTCTATATTTTGAGCTCAACTCACTCTGCTTATGATAGGATGGTAATTAACTGATGAGTAAAATGAGTCCTAAACTAAGGATGGAAGCAAAGTGTGCAGATTGGGATTGTACAACTTTCACAAAAACCCAACATCCACGTCTAAACTCCAGCAGAAACCATACAATCAAACAAACTGCGCAATTAATGTTAACATTCTGGCAGTTACCATTCAAAAATTGGTCAAGTGGAGTCGATGGTTTAGAGTTGCTTTGGCAGCAAAAATGGGACCTGCACAGTATATTTATAGGCAGGAGGTATTAACGTTATGGTTGATCTGTGTATACTCTTTGAATGTCTATAAATATTAATGTTAATCAGTGGGGTTCTTCAGATTGGTGGAAAACCTATTGGTTCTATATAGCACTAAAAATCATTCCAGTATTCTGCTGTGTTTTTAACCAAGACTGGAGGACAAATAAATATATAATAAATAAATTAAAAAAGTTATTGCAATATCACTTATTATCCCATGTCTCTTTTTTCTCAGGGACTTCCCGGCCCTATAGGTCCCCGTGGGCCAAAAGGCGTGCGGGTGAGTGTATTTCAGTTCCATCAGTTTCAGTAGAACACCTGTACCATGTCCTGCCTTTGCAAAGTGTCAGGGATATAGTCTGTGGTGAATATGGTGGTATGTGACTCTATTAGACAGATTTTATTACCTGATCTCTCTCACTCTGTCCTGTATCTGTATCTCTCTCTGTTCTCCTGTTCTGTAGAGACTGCAGCATGTCAAATTGCACAGACTGCTGTTAAAGCCATAAAAGTGTATGTGTGTGTGTGTGTGTGTGTGTGTGTGTGTGTGTGTGTATGTATGTGTGTGTAGTCACCATCCACAGCCCTGTGTCCTTTCTGATGTACACAAAAGCAATTTGTATTGCAGCCACTACTGTTCCAGCGCATATGGAAAATGTTGTGTACACTGTCTCTCTCTCTCTCTCTCTCTCTCTCTCTATCTCTGTCTCTCTCTCTCTCTCTCTCTCTCTCTCTCTCTCTCTATCTATCTATCTCTCTCTCTGTCTCTCACACACACACACACACACACACACACACACAAACACACACACACACACACACACACACACACAGTTTTGTGTTTGTAGCGGAGCTGTATTAAAAGCTCTTTATCAGACTTGGCTCCACCCACACTGACTGGAATTTCCTGTTTAAAATCAGACTGAGGCCCTGCTGTCTTTAGCCCGAACCACCCCCAAACATGCGCACACACACACACACACACACACACGGCTTTACATCACACTTTGGCTTTAAAGGCATTCCTGTTGTTGTTTTGTTGTTGTTACTTTCTGTTGTCTGTTGTGTGTTCATATGTTTTGTGTTATATATTATGTGTATATAATGAGTGTTTATGTGTGTAATCGTTACTTGTAATATATTTGTTGTGGTGTCCATATATTCCATATATTAGGTGTGTGTGTGTGTGTGTGTGTGTGTGTGTGTGTGTGTGTGTGTGTGTGTGTGTGTGTGTGTGTGTGTGTGAGTGTGTGTGTGTGCATGATCATGCATTGGCTTGTGCATGTGTGTGTATTTCCATTCCACAGTTGCCACAGTGAGTCATCGTGTGTATCCCTGGTGTGAGGGTATGTGCCCTTGGACTACATTGTGGAGGCCAGCACCATGCAGTCCATGGGCATATACACTTTCCTCAAGGCCTGCCTCTACCTCTCCAGTGAGACCTCAACTACTCCAACCCATCCACCCATATATCAGTCCATCTGTGCATCTGTCAATCTTTCTATCCCACTTGCCACCACACATTTCTTCCTACTGCCCTGCAAATGCATGAAAGAAATCTAGTGATCTAAAGGCAACTTAGTTTCTCTCTCTCTCTCTCTCTCTCTCTCTCTCTCTCTCTCTCTCTCTTCCTCTGCAGGGTTTTATTGGGATCCCAGGCCTGTTTGGTTTACCTGGACCTGATGGTGAAAGAGTAAGTGCTGTAATTTTAAAAACCGCGTATAGACACATGTAGACCCCTGTCCCCTGTAGAGCCCAGCCCATAAAATGAGGCAATATTGCTTAATAAAGCATTAATACAGAGGGGCAAAAAAGTGTTTAGTCAGCCACTGATTGTGCAAGTTCTCCTACTTATGAAGATGAGAGAAGTCTGTAATTTTCATCATAGGTACACATTAACTATGAGAGACAACAGGAGAATTTGTAAATTATGGAGGAAAATAATTATTTGGTCACCCACAAACAAGCAAGATTTACAGACCTGTAACTTCAAATCCTGCAGTGCCAGACGTGTACCCCTGCTTAAGCCAGTACATGTCCGGGCCTGTCTGAAGTTTGCCAGACAGCATATGGATGATCCAGAAGAGGATTGGGAGAATATCATGTGACCAGACTGAACAAAAATAGAACTTTTTATTTTGCTGATTTTAAGACAAGATTTTAAGACAAAACCCCATTCCACCAGTGAGAGCATTGAAGATGGATTATGGCTGGGTCTTCCAGCATGACAATGATCCCAAACACACTGCTCGGGCAATGAAGGAGTGGCTGTGTAAAAAGCATTTCAAGGTCCTGGAGTGGTCTAGCCAGTCTCCAGACCTCAACTCAAAGGAAAAATTGTGGAGGGAGTTGAAAGTCCGTGTTGCCCAACAACAGCCCCAAAACATCACTGCTCTAGAGCAGATCTGCGTGGAGGAATGGGACAAAACACCAGCTACAGTGTGTGCGAACCTGGTGAAGACTTACAGGAAACATTTCACATCTGTCACTGTCAACAAAGGTTATGTTGAACTTTTGTTATTGTACAAATTCTTATTTTCCACCATAATTTACAAATAAATTCTTTAAAATCCTACAATGTGATTTCCTGGAGTTTTTTTCTCATGTCTGTCTTAGTTGAAGTGTACCTATGATGAAAATGAAAGACCTCTCTCATCTTTCTACGTAGGAGAACTTGCACAATCAGTGGCTGACTAAATAATTTTTCCACACTGTATATTCATTCTATATTGAAATACTTTTTTGAGGCTACAAAATAATGTGACAACATATTGAGATCACAAGATAATATGTTAAGGCCACAGGTTAATTTATTAAGGCCACAAGCAGCAATGTGATAATACACCAATCAACATCCTTCTTTCTACATTCACTGTGCTTTTTCTCAGCTCCTCTGATCATACAGTAGAACTTTGTAGTTCTATAATTACAGACTGCAGTTCATCTGTTTCTCTGCATACTTTATTCTCCTCCTTTCACCCTGATCTTCAATGCTCAGGATCCCACATGACCACCACAGAGCAGCTATTATGTGTGATTCTCAACACTGCAGTGACACTGGGGTGGTGCGTTCATGTATGTTACGTTGGTACGAGTGGATCAGAAACTGCTGGAAAGTTTAAACCCTTCAGTTTCACTGCTGAGATGAAAACAGTTCACCAATCAGAAATATCCAGCCAACAGCATCCTGTGAGCACCAGGTGAAGAACAAGAAGATGACCAACACAAATTGTGCATGAATTGATCAGATTTTGTTTCTGACTTTAGGTGGAGCAATTTGGTAGGAGTGTCTAATAGAGTGGACAGTGAGTGGACAGGGAGTGTTTAAACACTCCAGCAGCCCTGCTGTGTCTGATCCACTTGTACCAGCGCAACAAACATTAACACCATAATCACCATGTTAGTGTCACTGCAGTGCTGAGAAAGAACGACCACCCACATAATAGCTGCTCTGTAGATCAACATGAATGGACATTCAACAAAGTATGCAAAGAAACAGATGAACTACAGTCTGTAATTACAGAACTAGAAAGTGCTCCTGTGTGGTCAGCTTATGTGTGGAGCTTATAAAATGGACAGTGAATAGAGAAACAATGATTGGTGTATATTGATATATTGGTCTATATTGTATATCACACAATAGTATTGAGGCTGTGAAAAAGTTTATTGATTCAAAAAGATGATATATTGAGGGCACACATTTATTTACTGGGGTCACAAGATTATTGATATTGAGGCTATGAGCTAATATTTATTAAGGTCATGAAATAATATAATGAGGCTATGAGCTAATATTTATTAAGGTCATGAGATAATATATTGAAGCCCTTAAAAATGTACTAAACCAACAAGGAATATTTTAAGGATATTGAGGCCACAAGGTTACCATTTAATAATACATTGAAGCCACAAAATACTATATTGAAGCCATGAATAGAGTTTGTAGAAATCACTTATTTGGGGTCATCACTATATGACTCATTAAAAACAACCACAATCAGGCACAGCAGTGTTGTTGGATTTTTTACCCTCACTTACGGGGTGGTGGAGGTCAGGGGTGTACGTCTAGCAAACTCAGTTCAGGGAGTTTGAATGAGTCATATGATAACATTATCCTACTGAGCACTCACCCAAAAGTCCTAACTACAGCACACACACACACACACACACACACACACACACACACACACACACACACACACACACACACACACACAC